>CAIGRL010291044.1:0-22209 GCA_903798325.1 Fraxinus xanthoxyloides
ATCCCCCTCAATTGAAAATGTTTTTTTAGTTGATAACCTCAAGCATGATATACTAAGTATCAGTCAATTGTGTGATAAAGCTTATAATATAAAATTTGATTCTTTCAAATGTCAAATTAAGGATGCTACATCAAAAGAGGTAATTTTCATAAGAAGCCGAAATAAATATGTTTATATTATAAACATTGAATATGAAAATAATGAACATTCTTCACTTGGGATAAAAGATGAAACATGGCTATGATATAGAAGACTAGGCCATGTTAACATGGATCTTATTTCAAAAAAAATTAAAAATTGTATTGTGAAAGGATTGCCTAATTTAAAATTTGAAAAAGACAAAATTTGTGATGCATGCCAATTTACAAAAAACAAGTAAAAAGCTCTTTCAAATCAATTTTTTTCTCTTCCACTTGGATCTTTTTGGTCCATCAAGAACGGCTAGCTTAAGCGGTAAACATTACGCCTTCATTATTGTTGATGATTTTTCAAGATTTAATGGGTCATATTTTTAAGTGTAAAAGATGAAGCCATCAAAGTTTTTAAACAATTTTGCAACAAAGTTGAAAATGAAAAGGGCTACACTATTACAACTATTAGAAATGACCATGTCGAAAGTATGACAACCTCGCTTTTGATGAGTTTCGTAATGAAAATGGATACGAACATAATCTTTCAGCTCCCAAAACTCCTCAACAAAATGGTTATAGTAGAAAAGAAGAAATGGCTAAGACCCTGCTAAATGAGAATGATTTTCCCAAGTATTTTTGGGCCAAAGTCGTTAACACTGCATGTTACGTTATAAATAGAGTCTTGGTAAGTCGTAAGAAAACTAAAACTCCTCACGAACTGGAAAAATAGAATTCCCAACATTAGCTATTTCAAAGTTTTTGGTTGCAAGTGCTTCATTGTAAAACACATAGGATAATTTGAGCAAGTTCGACTCAAAATACGATGTTGGAATTTTTCTAGGATATTCATCGTCTAGTAAGGCTTATAGAGTCTTCAACAAAAGAACTCTTGTCGTTGAAGAATTTGTGCATGTCACTTTTGATGAGACTAACCTTCTCGATTGCGAGAAAGGTATTGATGATGATGTAGGTTTGGAAACTCCTTTCGAACAAATGAATATTCAAGATCAAAACAAAAAAGTGTCAAATGAAGAACAGTCAAAGGAGCTCAACGACCAATGAAGGAGAGAAAGGCCAACCGAAGCAAAAGCGATCCCACATTACCAATGAATGGAAATTCATTTTGTCTCATCCAAAGGAGTTAATAATAGGCGATCCATCAAAAGGTATCACTACTAGAACTTCTCTTAGAAATCATCTTGGTAGTTGTGCATTCATCTCACAAATTGAATTTAAAAATTTTAAAGAAGCCGAGTTTGATGAATTTTGAATTCTAGCAATGCAAGAATAACTAAATCAATTCGAAAGAAACCATGTTTAGGATTTAGTCGCTAAACCAAATAATCAAACTATAATTGGTACTAAATGGGTATTTAAAAACAAACAACGTGAAAATGAAATTATTGTGCGTAACAAGACTAAATTAGTGACCCAAAGTTACAATCAAGAAGAAGGCATTGATTATGAAGAAACATTTGCATGGGTTGCTAGATTAGAATCCATCCGCACGTTCGTTGCATTTGCATGTCATACAAATTTACTCTTTATCAAATGGATATTTAAAGTGCATTTTAAATGGATTTATTCAAGAAGAAGTGTTTGTTGAACAACCACCCAACTTTACAAATCACAAGTTTCCAAACCATGTCTTTAAACTTAGAAAAACTCTTTACGGCCAAAACAAGCTCCTAGAGCTTGATATGAACGGTTGAGCAAATTCTACTCTCAAATGGTTTTCCAATTGAAAAGGCGGATATTGCTCTTTTTATTAAAACCCATAAAGACCATATACTTATTGTTCAAATTTATATGGATGGAATTATTTTTGGGGCAACAAATATTCATCTTTGTGAAGAATTTTCGAAAAACATGAGCATGGAATTTGAAATGAGCGTGATGGGAGAACTTAAGTTCTTTCTCGGACTTCAAATTAAACAAACATGTGATGGTATATTCATAAATCAAAGTAAGTACGTATTAGACATGTTGAAGAGGTTTGATATGAATGATTTAAAGTTTATGAATACTCCGATGAGCACATTCATAAAGCTTGATAAAGATGATCAAGGTATTTCCTTTGACGTCACTAAATATTGAGGTATGATCGATTACTTCTTTATTTAACCTCTAGCAGGCCCGATATTATGTTTAGCGTATGCTTATGTGCTCAATTTCAATCAAATCCTATGGGACCCCCTCTTAAAGCCGTAACAAGAATATTTAGATATCTTAGTGGGACTCAAACCTTTGGACTTTAGTATCCTAAAAATACTCACATTGACCTACTTAGCTATTCGGATGTCGATTAGGCCGGATGTCAAATTGATCGAAAAAGTACTAGCGGGCTTGTCACTCTCTAGGTTTTGCTTTATCTTCGGTTGAGGCCAAATATATCTCGGCTATAAGTTGTTGTGCACAAGTGCTATGGATAAAACAAGCTCTCGATGATTTTTATTTATGTTACGATCATATTCATATTATGTGTGATAACACTCGTGCCATAAATTTTTCTAAAAATCCCGTTTTGCTCTCTTGAACTAAGAATATTGAAACTAGACATCATTTTCTTAGAGATCATGTTCAAAAAAGTGACATCACATTAGAGTTTGTCGATACAGAAAACCAATTGGCTAACATCTTCACCAAACCTCTTGCACTCGTCTGTTTTACCTTCATTAGAAGAGGTTTAGGCATAATCAATGAATATGAAGTGTATGATTAAAATTATGTGCTCCATATCAGGTGAAGGAACCAATCGTCCCAATCAGCATCCAGTTTATTCTGTCGAACCAGATGTCTAGATGGCTGAATCGGACGTCCGGTTCAGCAAATCTGGTGATTTTAAAATTGCAATTCAACCCTTTTCGTCACCACTTTTCACCTTCTTCCTCAACTTCTCTCCCTAAATCTCTTCTCCATAACTTATTTTCACACCTCAAAACTTCTATTATACTTGATTTTTACAAGACCCATCACCTTTTCATTTTAATTTCTAACAAAATTTCACTTTTCATATCCAAATCTTCATTTTCGCCCAAAAATTTGAACCCTAGATCAACACACACGCCTTCGTCTCTCACTCATGGCAAGCTCTAGAAGCAAGGGAAAACACCTCAAGAGCATTGTACGACGCTCTCCTCCACCTTCTTCCGACGAGGACATGGATTTTGAACGCGAGGTGCCGGTCAACCTTTTTGTAAAATCACCCATTCTAATTGGTAAGAATGTTGATTTTGTCGATTTTACCATTGAAGTACCTACATTTCAAATTGAAGAAATTTTTTGAAAACATAGGTTAGATTTCAATTGTCACATTAGAGGAGAATGCATATCCATGTCTTATACAAGAGTTTTATCATAGGATGACAATTTCACATTCAAATGAAATTTCTTGCTTAGTTAAAAAATAAACGGTTGTTATAAATCGAGTACTCATCCATGACCTCTTAGAACTTGAAGAATGTAGCATTCAAATCTTTTTACACAAAACTCATCCCAAGCTCGATGGTTATGCCCCTATCAAGGCTTGTCATCGCGTCACCGGGATTGTTTTTGAAAATATCACCAAAGTTAGTACACATCACTTCCATGTAAGGTTTTACACAACATTATCGCAAATGTCATTGTTCCTCGAAAAGGCCATCGAGATGAAGTGAGCTCTTTTAACCTCTTCCTTCTCAATTCCCTTCTGGTCGGTAGGAAACTTGATTTTCCAACCATTGCAATAGGCCTCATGAACTTGTGCACTCCACATGAGCAATCAAGGCCTTACCATATGGCATGCTTCTTACCAAAATTTTCAATCATTTTCATGTTACATTAGATGATGAAGCATACATTTCACCAAAACCCACTGACACCATATATTCAAACACTTAAACACATGAAAGTAGTAAAAGAACACGGTCAATGGATGGCACACACTAAAGAGTTTGGCCCCACCTCGGGTCCATCGACTCTACCCTTTGATGATGATGAAGATGAAGAAGAAGATACTGATATACGCTCGCTCCCCAACATGCTCCAAGTACTCATTCTTCATCCGGTGGTTTTACATCCACCAAGGATCACTACAATATGTTAAATGGACGGATTGATTCCCTTGCATCCGCGGTTGAGGGTCTCGGCGGAATGCTTCCACAAGTGCTCGCTCAATAGGATTCAAGCTCAACAGAACGCCTTCTATGCTCATTTTTATGCCTAGTTTCCTCCTCCTCCGGAGACCTAGTTCTTGATCATTCTCATTTTATCATGCATTTATTTTTCCTTGTTGGTTACTCTGGATATTCTTTCTAGTTTTATTTGATGATGTTGAATATTTCGATTTGAATTATGTTAAGATTACATTTTGTTACGTTTCACTTATGCTTCTCTATGCTCTATTCTTTTTGCTTATGCCAAAAGGGGGAAAACATAAATAAGATGATTTGACGATATGATTTGCATGCTTAATGTAAGGGGGAATTCTTGATAATATGATTTGCATAACGATGGTTAATGTGAATGGAAAAGGGGGAACTCTTGATCTATAAAACATAGGGAGAACAAAATTGCAAATGTTTGAATTGTGAAAATTATATGAGACACTCTTTCTATTACAAATCATCTAGTGTTTGTCATAATCAAAAAGGGGGAAATTGTTGACCTATGATCAAACTGTATGTTTTGATTATAACAAAAAATTTATGTTTATCTCTAGTTTAATATTTAAATTGATTACATGTTGGAAAATTGAGTCAAAACCATTGAACAAGAAGTTGTCAATCAAGGAAGCTCAAATGAAAATCGATCAAGCACTCAGGGAGACAAGCTTTACTTCATTTCAAATCAAGCACTCGTGCCAAATTATTCGAAGACTTTGTAACTAGATTTCCCCTGGCTCGATTGTAAAGGTAAAACACTTTAGTTTTTGGCAATGACACTTTGTGAGCTCAAGTGACGATTTTTCCATACATGACAAAATTTATGTGATGAGAATGTATGTACAAAATTACTTTTCAAATGAAAGTTTTTCCAACCTATTTTTTGAAAACTATCAAACAAACATACTTTGAAAAATCAGGTAAAAACATCATTGATTGCAAACAAAACAAAAAGAAAAATAACCAAGACCTACTCTGGTCATCCAATGTTCGGATGGCGAACTAGACATCCAGTTCGCCAGCAACGGTAAGTTTTTTGAGCATTCTGACAAAGTTGTTCAAGCGGCTAGTTTTGGTTGTCTGGTTCTAAACCATACGTCCAAATGGGGGTCCGATTTGACAGAATGTTTGACATTTTTCAAGCGGCTAATTTTTTGAGCATTCAATTTGATTCTCTTTGAGATAACATTGATCTTTTATATCATTTACGGTGTCAAGTTTTGTAATATAAGAACAATGATGTCAAACCCACATGGATTGATATTAAATACCTATTGAACACTATAATTTTTTTAGATTTTATTTTATCCAAACAATCAAATTTTAGAATCAATGTTTTTATTTTTTTAGACTAATCTAAAAATGATGTGGTGGCAAATCCAACGTAGTCAACGCAAGTTATATGAAAGATTTATCATAAAGAGAAAGTCTAGGGAATGATTTCACCGCACTATCAACAATGTTTCTCAGATTATATAACTAATTCTATCAATTTCTTGTAAGTTTATAACCAAGAACCTTGAGTTAATTATATTCCATATCTCGAGTGCTGAATAGAATCTATCTCTTTATTTCAATTCCATTATCTTTATTTCAAATTAAAATCTAGAAATTATCAAGTTTGTGGTTCTAAAATGGAGCATGCTTCAAAGATTTCATACTCTCTCTCGAAATCTACAAAACCTAGGTTGTATTATTCTTAGATTGTACCTAAATCTCTATCTCTTTCTCATGTGTCGAAATTTAAAGTATCAAATCATTCAATTATTGATGGGGTAATTGAACGCATTACGCAAGATTCAACACAAGTAAACTCATGGAAAAACTAATGGAAGCAACTATATTAAAATCATAATATGTTGCAAATTGGTAACATAAAACCCTAGTTCTAAAATTTTAGTTCATGAATAAGAGAAAAGACATAATCCAATCTAATATTAAGAACATGGAGAATAAAAGAATGAGAAAAAATGATTTAGCATGTGAATTCTCCTCCTTGATGTTATCTTTCTTCCTCTAAATCAATGTATTCCCTTTAAAGCGGTCTCTAGGGTTGTATTTATAGTCTTCTCTGTTCTTCTATGAATTGGGGACATATTGGGTCTTAAAAGAATCCGATTTTTTTATGATAACCCCCCTCGATGGCTATGCCTCGGTGCTAGCTTTGCAACGCTGTGATGTTACCCTTACTAGTGCTACGGTGTCAGACTTCAGTTCTCCTGCATAGCCAAATTTCTGTAAATTGTTTTTCTTGGCCTTAACCTGGCTCTAAGGTGCACAGTTAATTTCTGGCCTGTTTTTTTCTCCTTATTGCTTTGATTATTTTCCTTTCCATCCTCTAAGATTAATTCCAAATCTATTCCCATCCATTCATGCTCATATAAACTTTAGCTCCTTTTCACACTCTAAACTCGTCATTTTCACCAAGTTACCTAACTTGTAAAACAACAAGAACACACACATCAAAAAGTCCTAAATTGCTCAAAGACAACCAAAATATCAAGTTTAAGTGTCATTAAACAATGAGAGAAATTAAATCATCAAACATCCCAAACTTAATTCTTTACTAGTCCTCGAGCAAATAGAAAACAAAAGAGAAGAACTAATGACACACTAACACACTTAAGCAAACAAAGTCACCTAAAATATTTTTAGTTAACTAGCTTGCCTTTATAGCTCAGTAATTGAAAACATTATATCAAATCCATAAACTTCTTCAAAGTTATAATGCAATAGCTAAATTCTTACTCATCCAATGTAAAACGAGTGTGTGTGTGTGTGAAGAATTAAGTGCAACACTATATATTCACAAGTTGATCCACTTCCCGAACTTAAAAGTCAAATATTTCGTTTCTTCTCTCATATGTTTCACACAACCCCAACTTGTTTTCTTTTATTCTTTTCCCAATGGTGCATTCTAAACTTTATTTCTAATTTCTCATTTCTTACACCTCTCAAAGCTGGTTTGTCTAACTAGTAACGTCCACAATTTATGCATGTGACGATCCTCCCAAATTATGATTGCTTCAAAGATCAAGTTAATACTAAACTATTCAAACCCACTAGTTATTAAGCCCTTACAATTTAGCGACTATTGTACATTTAATTGCTTATTTTGATGTTCTCTTTTCAGATCAAGATTAACTTCGCCTTCTTTCTCTTCTTTTACCCATGTAACAAGCTTTTAGTCGATAACTCTCCAACTTTTTAGGCCAAAGGGTACCGAGTTTCGAGAGACCCCAAAGAATTACTAACTCGAGTAAAAAAGGTGTGCACGTGAGGTATAGAGCCACAAGTGCAATGCTCGTTTTCTGTACAAGAAAATAAAAAATAAAAGGTCTAGATCCATAGCATGCGTCATCACCTAGCTTATACTTGATAGTTTAAGACACTCCACACCACATTTTTTTTTCCAACATGCATGGAATCATCACAAGCCTAAGTCATATCTTTCACCGACTCAAATACAACAAATTGTATTCTAGAAGGTTAAGGATGTAGTGAATGATAAGTTTTGGGATTGATCATCTAAGTTCTATGTTCAACCCATAAGTATGAAACAACGTATTCATGTACAACCTACAATCAATTCATATGCATATTTAATTTCACGTTTTACGTGAGTACAAAAATTTCAACTACACACATAACTCCATTACAATTCATAAACAGTTTACATGTTCTCAATTCTATACATCATGGCCAGTATGGCTAACTAACTCACACAAAAATGAAATTTTTATTTAGTTTTATAATCACACAAAACAATTTAAAACGACTAATAACTAAGCAATAAGACAATTAATACTTCACCACCCAAAATTAGACATTGTCCCCCAAATGTGAAATTAAAGAAAAATTGTTTTTGCCATTGCTTTAAGTTTGTTTCTCCAAATACATCATAAAAATCTGAAAGGTCGTTCTAGATCACAATCAATGGGAAGTAGTCAAAAGCTCATTGATCTTCGCATGAGCTTGAAACAAAGAACAAGCAAACTATTTAAAAGAAAATAAATCTAAATTAAATAAAAGCTACTTGGTAATAATATCAGTAAAAATCAAATAAAACAATCCCAGCAATGGTGCTAATAACTTGTTACGCATTCTATATTACGTAAATATTCTACAAGTATACAGTGTTAAGTTTAGAAATATAAGATCAAGTATGGATAGTGGTGGCAACGAGCCTAGCCAGCTCGGCCCACCTACCCATGAGCTCACTAGCCCACGAGTTTTGTTTCTTAATTTTATTTTATTTTCACTTTTTTCTTCACAATTTACCATGCCTACGAGCTGTTCGCAAGCTCGGCATGTCGAGCTTTGCTCGACACACCGGGTGAACCCCAGCTCGACTTAGGCTTCGTCCCAAAATGAGCCCAAACTGTCAATAGGCCGAGTTTTGATGAGCTAAGGTGAAAGTCGATGAGCTACTCGACCCTTTTGCCACCCAAGTAAGGATGTCGAACTTACAGAGATTGATATTAAATGACTATTGAACACTGTAATTATTTTAACTTCTATTTTATCTAGACAATCAAATTTTAGAATCAATGTTTTTGTATTTTTCAACTAATCTAAAAATGGATGTGGTGGCAAATTCAACTTAGTCAACACAATTTATACGAGGAATTTATCGAAGAGATTTATACGAGGAATTTATCGAAGAGAGAAAGACTAGGGAATGAGTTCACCGCACTATATAAATATTTCTATCAATTTTTTATAAGTTTATAAGCAAGAGCCCTAAATTAATTCTATTCCCTCTCTTTAGTGGTGAATGGAATCCATCTCTTTATTTCAGTTACAATATCTCTATTCCGAATTAAAATCTAGAAAATATCAAGTTTGTGGTTCTTAAGTAGAGCATGATTTAAAGATTTCATACTTTCTCTCAAAACCTACAAAACCTAGGTTATCTTATTCTTAGATCGCACCTAAATTTCCCTCTATTGAGTGCCCAAAATTAAATCATCAAACCATTCAATTATTGATCATATAACCGAAAGCATTAAGAAAAGATCAACACAAATAAACTCACGGAAAACTACATAATCAACTATATTGAAATCAAAACATGTCTCAAGTAGGTTATATCCCTAGTTCTAAAATTTTAGTTCATGAATAAGAGAAAAGACACAATCCAATCTAGTATTAAGAAGATGGAGATGAAAAGAATGAGAAAAACTGATTTAGCACGTGAATTCCCCCCTTGATATTATCTTTCTTCCTCTAAATCAATCTCTTGTTTTCTTGTCTCTTGCGTCGTCGAATTCCCTTCAAAGTGGTCTCAAGGGATGTGTTTATAGTATTCTATGAATTCGGGATGGATAGGGCTTTGAAAGAATACATTTAAAAAAAAAAACCTTCTCGTCGGTGGCACTGGGAAGCCTTTACTGGCGCTGGGGCACTGGACTTCTGTTCTCCTGCAGCTACAACTAGCGCTACAATGGTGATTTATGTAATTTTGTTTTCTTGGCTGTGACCAGGTGCTATAATGCCCAACTTCTGACTTGTTTTCTTCTCTTTCTTGCTCTAATAAATTTCCTTTCCACCCTCTAAGATTAATTCCAAGTCTCTTTCCATCCATCCACACTCATATAAACTTTGGCTCATTTTCACGCTCCAAACTTGTTGTTTTTACCAAGTTACCTAACCTGTAAAACAACACGAACACACGCACTAATGTTCTAAATTGCTCAAAGACAACCAAAATATCAAGTTTAAGTGGCATTAAACAATTAGTGAACCTCACTCGTCATTGTTTCAATAGAATGTTCCATTGTTTTTTTCTGACTTGATTGCTTTGAAAAATGTTTGCTTTTAAATGACATTTTCAACTTATTTTTCAATGTAAGTGATATTATAAAATGTGATCTAAGTTTAAATATTAATTTCAAATTCTCACATTTGAAAAATATTTATGCAAGCGGTTTTTATGAGAATGACTTTTCGTACATTAAAAATTTATTGTAGAGTTTTAATTATTCATTGCTAAATACTGCAGCGTTTATACCTTTACAAATGAATATAAATGTCTAGTCTAAGATCTTCCTTTGAATTTGAATTTTGAAGCTCGTCTCGAATGATTTTTACTTGAATGCCCGACTTTCATCTCTACCTTCATTGTGAGTTCGATTTATAATGTAAAAGTCTTGATAGTGATCTTTTGTTCTCGATCGATCAAAAACTTAAACTCAATTGTGAGAACCAAAATATCCCATTTTGTTATGATCAAAACATTAAGGATAAATCCAACCAATGGTCAACAACTTTTACTGCTGAGAGGTGGAACATTGTAGCAGACGCGAAGTCAGAGCCTTTGAGTTGAGAAAACATTTTTTGGTGCGTGCCAATGAGTAGAAAGTTATTCCGTGTTTTAAAAATTCAGGTGAGTTAGCTACTCCCAATATACACGTCTCCTAGGTCAAAAATGCTATTGATGACCTCTAACTGTGCATGTTCAAGGCCGCGTGACTATACACACGTTTGAGTTGCACTATTTTATTTGGGCCTTCGATTAGTTGTGACTTTTCATTTTAACGGCTTAGACAGTATGATGGGTGGATGGCTAGGATTGTTTTGGTTTGATCCAACGATCGAGGTGTGTTACCTTTGCCAATAAAAGGAGGGTTTCATTTGCAAGTTTTACTTTCGCATAAATTCAAAAATGTACTATTACTTTGTCTTTCTACAATTTTCAAAAAGATTTTATCATATTCAAGCGATATCAATCAACTTCGACAATCCTTCTTCCTAGAAGCGTCAAATCCTAGGTAATTCATTCCTCATCATTTCCATTTTCCCTATCTTTTTCATTCTTCTTCAAATTTTCAATCAATTGAGGATGTCTGGGAGACCTGTAAGAAAAAAGTGGGAATAGATCGACCTTTAGTGTTCATACAGTTTTCATCTCGATCAAAATTTCAGCTGCCATTAAGTGAGGTGAAAGCATTGAAAGATGCTTGATGGGCATATGGATACCTTAGTGTAATGGGAAGCATCGGACTCTCCTTCAAACATGATCCCTTCTAAAATCCAAACCATTGTGGAGCTATTTAGAATACATGATAGTGTAGAGCTCATCTCCCTCGAGCCTCGTGATGGGCATGTTGAGGTCAAGGTGCATAGCCATAACAGTGCCATTTAAAGGATGGTCTTCATTTAACCACTTACCCATTTTTTGCCAAGTCTTACAATTGTACGACCTGGCTCCAACCCAGCTAAATCTAAACTCATGGAGGCAAATGGTTGGGTTTTCAATACTATGGCCCGAGGCTGCGGTAGGTAAGGATATGCCATTTTTCTTTCACACAATTTATAATCTTAAGATAACTAAAGAAGGTGATTCTTTCAGTTTGTTGACATATGGTTGATTATAACCTTTAAGTTTTGGTTATAAGAAACAATTAATTTTGTTTACGAACAAATGAAATTTAAGTAATTATAGTTTTTCAAAGCATTCAATGAACTTCGATCAATGTCAAAAAATCAAAGGCTATCATCACAAATCGGACCTACAAAAAAGGCGAAGATCGAAGTCAAAGTTTTCCAAACATTCAAAACAAGATCCTTCAAGATGAGAGCCTAAGATCGAAAGAAATATCAAGAACTGTGCCTTTTTAGATTACATTAAAGGTACTAATACTTTGATATTTAGCAATACATGCTTTAAGTTCAAAAACATTTTTGTGCAGCAAAAAATATTTTATGTACTAGAAGTTATTTTGATAAAATGTCTTGATCGAATATAAAAATGACTTTTAAAGTGATATTTGAACTTGAAAAATATATTTTATCATGAAAAACTAGGCCCATGTTTGGGCTCCATTATTCCACGTTACAATGAGAGGAATAATAATTGTTTGGAGAATGTGTGGTTAAAAAAGAAAGAAAAAGTTCTAAGATTTACGTATAATATTATTTTATTGGAGAATGTGTGATTGATAAGAAGAGAGAGAAAAATAATTTTTAATTTAATGGGGGATCAAATAGAAGCTAGCTAAAAATACTTTCCAAGAGTTCATGCTTTTCAAAACATTAGAATCGAATGGAAAGGGGCTAAAACGTGAAAATCTACCAAGCAGTCGACTGTCAATTGGCGACGTCGATCAAAAGGGATTGGCGATCGATTGGAAATGTCCAACGGTCTAAAATTTAACCATAGAAGGCTTCTAATTTCTTGTAGTACAATAGATGTATTGGTCATCCGACATGACGCGATCAATCGGCTACTCATCTAAAATTTTCAGAATATTTTGCTCAATAAACTCTATAGATACATTCACTTTTTACATTCGTAGTAAGTGGTTCAAGAGCATTAAAGTGAGATACATTTGAGCAAATTATATTAACTCATTCTTTTTATTTTTTCTTCATATCAAAAACTTTGATTTTTGAATCAGACTTCTAAAATTATGATCTTCATCAAATTTTCTCATATTTCTCTTGATACTTAACTTATTCTTATCATTCATAAAAGAGATATGTAATCTTGAAGAAAATCTTTGTATTTACATTGTGTTTATATCTTCTACTTTTCTATAACTAAGAATTCGATTGATTAAATTAAACTTTTGAAATCATCGTATTCATCAAAGTTTTCTTATCTTATCTAATGCTTAAGGTATCATTCATTTCAAATCATTAAAATGTTATCTTCTCTTAGTACTTAATTCATTTGTGTCATTTATTAAAAGAAAGCTTTCATTGTAAAATCATTTATTCTAAACTTGTGGGTCATATTGAGACCCCATAAAGTTCAATAGTGTGGGTCATATTTACGTCCTATAAAATTTAATATTGTATAAGAATTTGTGATCCTTATTTGTAAGCCACCGGGAGCATTGTAATGGGTTGGATTGCACCATAAGTCAATGACTATAGTGAAAATGTCTTACTCGTGCCGGAGAGCTTGGTAACAAGGATGTAGTTCATCATTTTAAATCGAACCTCGACAATTAGATAATTTTCTTTCTCTCTACCATTTTACTTATCGTTATTATATTTAAGCTTATCATTTGATTAATTTGTTGATGCTTAACTTGCTAGAATTTATATTAATTTTTCAAAAAAAATTTAAAAATCAATTCACCCCCTCTTGGTTAGCTATTTTGGGCTTTCAAAATTATCTATATCTAGGGAATCTTATATGCCCTTTCTGGTAGGGTTGCTAACATTCATAAAAGATGGAAGGAATCGTAGTCCTATGCATGGAATAGAACATCATCTTCATCATCTATATGCTCTCCAACATTGCTCGCAAGTACTCCGAGCTCATTGGGAAGAATATTCATTTTGTTCGAAAAGAGCTCAAGTCTTCTTAAGGTAAGTTTTACTCACTTGCTTCAAATTTGTAGGCCTTTTCAAGCTATATGAGTTGATACATAATATTTTGCAGAAATTTTTTTGAAAAAGAAAGTCCTATGGTCTATTCGATGCAGCTAGGGCTCGAGAAGAAGCGGATGATTTAGTTTGAGAAGGCTATCAAGATGTTGCATTTAGAGGATACAACAGAGAAGGTTGAAAAGCCTCAGGCAAAGAAGAAAAAGACTATGTATTATGGCCCCTTTACTTTTGGACCCATTGTAGCAATCAAGGGTTCTTCGTTACCCTATTCCAACTAGAGTTATCACATCTTCTCAACTACCTTCCTCTCCTTCCAAGTTGAAGAAAACCATTATTATATCCACTCTGATCTTTACCTCGACTTTGAATAAGGAGAAGAGGCATCTAGAATCCTGCTAATCTGCTTAGAGGTAACAAAGTACAAAACTTTCTAAAAGGTAACACTGAAGACCTCTCCATAGAGGCCACCACCATGATTCCACTAGTGACTGTTGAACCTAAAACTATTTATTATAACTATTGGACGAAGAGGTGGCAAAAATTGCATCTCTTCTTACGTTGCCAATGACCACTTAAATGTAGGAAATGTCTGTATATCCTCGATCCTTGGGTTTGGCCTAGCTTCTCGAGACCATCCGTCACTTGGAATACCATAATAGAGAGCTAATGGATAAGGTTGAAACCTCTACTAGATTGGAGAATAAATAAAAAAGGTATTATGCTATTATCGATGAGGTCGAGTTGAAAAAGACTGAGGTGGAGGTAGAAGTGAAGCTAGGCTCTACTCAATTTAAAATAAGTCACTTGAAGAAAATGATAGCACAAAGTAGAGTGCTAGGTGGTTGCTTACCAAGTGGGTTGATCGATAGTACGACCACCAATGCATCACCTCTGAAGCTTTGAAAGCCTCCAATAAAGAGAAAATGAGATAAGGCAAGAACTAGAGTAGAAGAAATTGAATCTTTAAAGGTGGAGGTGACTATAGTTAGCGGTGGCTGTCTAGAACTACATTGAAAACTTTGAAAAAACTAAAGATTATGGTGACTTCACAAACTATTGGGCTTCTGGAATGCCTAAGAGATGATGGCTCGAATGAGAAAAGCTCATCCGAATTTGGAAATCAACTTCTTGGAGGAGGAGTTCAGTTGTCCAACTGAAGATCGTTCGAGCATCAAGGCCATTGCTAATTAGGTTTATGATGCTGAGGAAGCTCAAGATGTGGCTAGCTCGACAAAAATTGTGGTGGTGGCAAATAAAGATGTAGCGGTCAATCCCTAAGCTAAAGTCTATTTGATCTTTCTAGACTATGTAATGGCTTCGTTTCTTCTATTTGTGATTTATTTCTTCAAAGTGTTGCAATCTCCTTTATTGTAATGCATTATTGTGTTAACACCTCATATTTAATAATTCAACATGGCTTGTTATCTTGCTATGATGATTTCAGATAGGTAAATCGCCTAGGTAGTTATCAGCCTCAAATTATTGTCATAAAATTTGTAAATTGTACAAGTCTTGATGCCTCGGTGAATAGGGGCAATTTTCACCTTGTAATTGATATTAACCTTTAATGTGTTCCATTTAATGAAGGAACCTTTGATTGGAATAGCATTGTCTGGTTAATTTAAGCATCAACTTTGTAGGTTTGAGGCAGTTCCTCTTGGGAAAACATTGAGCCTCTAATGTCGAAGTGATGTAGATGAGTTTCCGTGTATAGGAGATGGTTAGTCCATGGCAAGGAAAGATAGGGTCATCTTTGTAGGTTTCAAGGTGAGACCCCTTTGGGGATGCTCCATAGGTGATTCTTCCATGGGAATGACTCTTCCATGGCAAGAAAGTGTAAGGTTGTCTTCATAGGTCTTAAGGTAAGTTCCTTTTGAGATGCTCTGTACCTTTCATATCGAAGCAATAAAGATGATGCTATTTGTATAGGAATAACTCTTCCATTGCAAGGGAGTATATGGTCATCTTCGTAGGTTTTGAGGTGGTGCAACCTACAAGTCAAGGGAAGAAGTTTTTTCTTAGGCTCATTGCCTCACCTGGGGAATATGATTGAAGACGTTCGTATTGGAATACATGCATTGGTTGAGAAAAAATTTCATTAGCTAGGAAACTCTTCTATTTAGGGGGGGTGGTTATAGGTTCTGCTTTCTAATAGTATTTGCATAGATGCTTTATATTTCATAGGTAAGGTTGTTCCTTCTTACCCATTTCTTCAATTTTGTAAGTCCCATAATGTAGATCTTCTTTAACACAATAGGGGCCTTCACAGTTGGGACCAAATTTGTATATGCTTGTTACTTTTGAGGAGAGAAATATCTTTCCCAGTACCGAGTCGTATATACGCAATGACCTATTCTTCACTTTGGCATTGTAGTAACGGGGTTGTTTTGTGCATGAACAAGTCCAGCTTCATTTGTGAATCATCTTTCTTTTCTTTAAGGAAGTCAAGTTCATTCATCCTCAACTCGTCGTTGGTGATTTCATTGCAATGCAAGCGATTAGGTGAAGGTAATCATACCTCAACTGGACTCATAGCTTCGGCTCAATAGATCACGGGGAAGAGGATTTCTCCAGTAGCAATTTTCTTGTGGTTCGATAGCCCACATCTCTTAAGAAAGCTCAACAACCCATGCTTATTTGGAGGCATCAAGATTCATTTTAAGGTATAGTTGATGACTTCGACCTAGTTGTTTACTTAAGGGTTGTGAGGGGTGGAGAAGTTCTTTATGATTCCTAGCTCTTCACAGAGTTCTCTAACCATTTTATTATCGAATTGTCACACATTATCAGATATGATTGAGCAAGGAATATCAAACTGATAAATTATGTTCTTCCAAATAAACTTTGAAGTGTTAGCTTCCATAATTTTGGCCATGGGTTCGGCTTTGACCCACTTAGTGAAGTAGTCTACGGTAACAATGGCATAGAATACATTTCCTTTTTCTTTAGAAAAAACCCTAGAGGTCAATTCTCCATTTGGCAAAGGGTTAAGGACTAGACAAAAATGTGAACTCCTACAAGGGTTGCCTTTGTATATTTGCAAAGTGCTGTCACTTGTCACACTTGCTCACAAATTAGAGGGCGTCATTTTTCAAAGTAGGCTAATAATATCCCTATCTAAGCACCTTCTGTACGGGTGCAGGTCCTCCTGTGTGATTACTGCATATGCCCTCGTGGATATCTCTAAGGATAGACGATGAGAAACATCTATTGTATAGCATGTTATCTTGGATGAAGTGTGTTGCTCTTCGCATAAGTTTAAGGGCTTCATCTTCGTTATCAGGGATGACCTAATCTTTGAGAAAAGCTATAATTGGTTGCATCTATAATGGGGTTTCTTCAACCTACATCACTTCTTCTCCTTTGGATGTGGATGGCCTGAAGAGGTGTTTAATTGACACTATCTTGAGCAGCTCAAAATATTTGCTATTGACTAGCTTGGACAATACTTCGACATGGTCATTTTCAAGGCTTGAAATTTGTGTCAACTCAAACTTTTCAAAGAATGGGAGAAAACCCATAACCTGCTTGAGAAATGTCGTCATGCTTTTCTATCTTGAGGTGAAAATTGAGATTAAATTAACTTAGCACTAGCTGAGAGTCGGTACTTTCTAGTAGCCTCTTTACTTGCATTTCGCGGGCTAACCTTACGCATACAAAGGGCCTCATATTCTAGAACATTAGTGGAGGCTCTGAATTAAAACCTCACCCTAGAATTGAGCTTATAGCCTTCAGGACATACTAAGATCACTCATGCTCTGTATCTCACCTCTTCGGATGAGTTGTCGATGAAGAAACTCCAAATTGAGGGCTTAATGGGCTTTATCATCTCCTCTATCTCAAGGACGTAGGCAAATTTTGTCATAAAGTCTATAATGGCTTGAGATGGAGGTCCTTGACTTGAACACAATGTCAAATTGATTCAACTCTATAACTCATTTCATCAACCTATCAAAAGCGTTTGGCTTATAAAGCACCTGCTTGAGTGGGAAGTTTGTTTAACACATGGATACTATTGTCCTGGAAAAAAGCCTCAACTTCCAAGAAGCAGTGATTAGAGAGGGCGAGATTTTCCATTGTAGGAATAGTAAGCCTCCACTTTTAGGAGGGTTTTTCTCACACAGTATATAGGCCGTTGTTTGTTGCCTTCTTCTTTATAATGACTGAACTTATAGCCTCTCAAATATAGCCATGTACACTAGTAACGACTCATCAACCTTTGGTTTCGAAAGGATGAGGGCCAGGTCGAGGTAGTTTTTAGCACTTGGAAGTCCTCTTCACACTCCTTTATCTACTAAACTTCTTTCCTTCTTTGAGGATCTGAAAAAAGGAAAGACGCTTATTAGTGGCTTTTGAGATAAAACAATTCAAAACTGGACTGCCCAGTGAGGCTGTGAACCTTATTTGGCTTCCAGGCGGCCTCATCTCTATCAAGACCTTTATTCTCTATGGGTTAGCCTCTATACCGCTCTAGTTGATCGCGAACCTTAGGAATTTTTCCGAGACGATGTCGAAGTGCACTTAAGGGTGTTCAACTTGATCCTGCTCTCCCTTAAACTTTGAAAAGTTTCATTTAGCTACTTGACGTGGTCCTTGGTTTTGAGACTTTTAACGAGCATGTTATCCTCATATACTTCCATTATGTTGCCAATGAGCTTTGCAAATATTTTGTTCACCAGCCTCTGATAGGTGGTTCCGATATTTTTCAACTCGAATGACATCACGTTGTATTGGTAAAGATTTATATCAGTAATAAAGGTGGTGTGCTCCTCATCCTCAGATTACATGGGGATTTCGTTATAGCGTGAATAAGCATTCGTGAAGCTCAATAGCTCATGCACCGATGTAGCTTCTACAATCTAGGAAAGAAGGAAATTGTCATCGGGGCAAACTTGGTTAAAGTTGAAGAAGTCTATGTAGACCCTCCACTTGACTTTATATTTCTTCACAATGAATGCAATGGAGATTCACCTCATATATTAGGCCTTTCCAATGAAGCCATTGGTTATCAACTTGTCAACCTCTTCTTTCAATAATGCATACCTCTTGGGGTTGAGTTTCCTTCGCTTTTATATATGTTGGGGTGAACTTAATATCAATATTGAGGTGGTGACAACTCATCTTTGGATCTATACCGACAATATCTTCTATACTCACAATATCTTCATGCTTCCAAGTGAAGATGTCAAAGTTTTTGCACAGAAGGCCATTATGCTTCTCCTTAATCTCTTTTGGCAGGTTCTCCACTTTCAATTGATTTCATGCTTATTGGAATTTCATTTTAATACCCAAAATAGACCAAAGCACGAAATTAATTGGGAGGAAATGGAGCTTTAAAGTTTTGTCGTTACATATTTAATATTATCAATTTCTGACATCTGTATGGTAATGGAATTAATTCCTCATTAGTACAAACTGGATTTAAGACCATACACTGGATTATATGTTAATATAAATGATCAAATTGAAACAGTTAGGAAAGTTTAGTGACTGATTTGGAATAAAATGGACTTAAAGGACCGATTTAGAATTTTCCTGCAAGTGTGTATAACCCGGCAAATGGAGAAATTGAAAAATAAATAGAAAATGAGATATCAAATCCCACAAGAAAAAAAGTCTGTGAAGAGAAAAATTAGGAAAATAGGGGGCAAAAAAAAATTGGTTCAGTTTTTCACATATTTTTCAACTACTCAAAATGTACCCAATTTGTTAAAAATTGAGAAATTATTTAGTTAATTCGAGCTCTATCTTTATAAATTTTGGTATAAATTACTTTTCGTTGAATTAAACTTGAGATAATTATTGGGGGGGGTTTTGGAGTTTGTTGATTAATTTATGGGGTTTGGTGATACGGATCTTATGGACGATTGTGATGAAGGAGGTGAAGGGTGCAAGGCAGCGCCACCAGCAGCGGAATCGTGCTCAATATGCTTAGAGGCGGTGACAGATAATGGCGATAGATCTTGGGCCAAGCTTCAATGCGGCCATCAATTTCACCTTGGTGAGTTAATTTTTCAGGCTATCTTGAAATTAACGATATCTGACCAAGTGTTTTATTATGACGTTGCCGCAGCAACATTTTAATTTTTTATTTTATTTTCTTCTTCTTCTTCTTATTATTATTATTATTATTATTATTATTATTATTATTATTATTATTTTCTTTCTTTCTTTCTCTCTCTGTTTTTTTTTTTTTTCTTTTTTTGTTTGTGTGAACTGAACATAGATGTAGGTCTTAATCATCTGAAAGCCTGGTCATATGATTTTGCGTTTAGTTTTTGGATTTGTATCTATGCTTAATTTTGTTTTTGTATGATATATTCTTCTGATTTTAGGACCTGGGAGTTGAGAGTGTGGTGACAGAATTAAATGTACGGTAAGGGGATGGAATCATAGTCTGAATTTCATATTTTGAAAGGTTCGAGTCTGCCAACCTAAGCCTGAGTATGGTTTGAACTAAATAACTGAACTGCATTTTTTACTAGCACCTTTTATGCTAGAATTGAAAGCAATTTCTGTCTTGTTAGTGGTTTCCACTTTCTAATAGATAGATTCAGTTGTGGAAGATAATGCTAGCCAATTGTTTGTTTATTGTTCATTTCCTCAAGTATATCTGGCCCTTTTTTATTTTTGGTTATTAGCTTTAAGAATAGTCCATTCATGTAGTTGGTCTGTAAACAGAATAGGACATAAATTTACCTGACTAAAGGTTTTTGAAGTGTAAGCTAGTTGTTCTCTTTTAGTCAATGCCATTTGAAAATTAGTTTAAAAATCTCATAGAGCCTTGAATTTGCATCTAGTTTACTGCCTTCCTTTGAAATTAGTTTACACAATTATGACTAGCATCTGAATTTAGGGTTTCTCCCTAGTTCCCATTTCTTATGGCAACATATTGTAGTATCAAGATATTATTTTCTGAAGTATTTTTTTTAGCAGCCACCATAAGAAGTTATTTAGGAACGCGTTATATTTGTGTTGATGAACAGCCATTAAGTTTCTCTTTTAGAAATCCATTGTTGGTCCAATGAAATTAATAAATGAAATGGATGAAAACAGAAATTGTTTGAAAGAGGTTGAAAATTTTGGTAAACTATGTTGGGAGAAATGAGCAGTATTGTTGGAAAGAAAGAAGAAACTGTGGCCTACCAGTTGTATGGTTTGGTCCGTGTAGTAACTGCGGAATAACTAATCAGTAGTCTTAATATGGAATCACGCATATAATTGATCATTTTTCACTTAATCATTTGAACCTTTTAGGTTCTAATTACATTAAACCTATTAAAAAGAAGGAAAAATAATTAAATGAGTTACCAGAATTAGCACAAATAAAGAGTCACCCCGACACAACCCTTTCTTCACATCGGAGAGTTATGAAAACCGTATTGATAGCCTACAATTATAAGACTTACTTTGTAGGGCTGCCAATTGAGCTAAACATGCTGAGCCAATGGAAACTAACTTTCTGAGCCCCATCAATTTAGAGTTAAGCCTAAAGTGTGTTTGAGTCTAATGAATCTTAAGCCAACGATGTGAAAATCGGAATTGAATATTAGTTGAGTTGGAGTTTTAACGGGCTCGACTTGAATTAGGTTTGATACTCGCATTAAAACGAAGTAATAATTTTTGGATGACATCTTCATTCTTAAATAAATTATCTCACATTATCTAATGTAATCGAAACATAACTTTCAATAACAAAAGATGATTTTCAATTGCCTAAATTATGATTTTTGGAATATTATTTTTCTTAAACCTTCTCACAACCACTCCACCACAGCTACTGCATCTCCAATTTCAGACACGGTGTATAGAAAAAATAACTTTGATGAAATTTCCTACATAGAAAAATAAGAAAGGGAACAGATAATCAGTTTCACTACGCACTATCCACCGACAGTGCAGGTGAAGGGAGTGTTGCCAAGAAAGGGTGGTCACTTGGAAAGGTCTTGTTGATAGCATATGGAGATGGACGTGGTCTGGATTTTGGAGAGAGAAGCAGAGAGAGAGAGAGAGAGAGATGCTGATCAGAAGAGTTTATTGGATCTTGAAATGTTCGCAATTTTTTTCTCTGTTGGTTGGTTTTGATGCCTGGTTCTCATTAATGAACGCTAATTTGCTCAGTTTTGGAAACAATGTCAAGCTCCTTTTTGTGTTTGCAGTTTGAGCCCAAAATTTAAACCTTTTTAAAGAAAAAGCAGTGTATCAAATACATATTCATTTTTTCTTTTTGGCAGATTTTTGAGATGAACTCTATGAACTAGGTTACCAAAAGGCTCCTTAATACTCCCTTTTGTTTCAAAATGAGTTGTGTACTTTTGAGGTCTATATTGGATGAGCTTTTGGTGCAATGATACATAGCATTTTGTCTACTAGTGAATAAAATAATATACATACTTCTACAATTCAAAATCAAATACTGCAATTAAGATTTTTTTAAAAAAAAAAAAAATTTAAATGTCCGCATTCCATTCATTTTAAAACAGAAGGAGCTGAAAAGTAATGCAAGGGCCCTTTATCGCGTCTTAGCAAGCTTAACATCCCCCACTTTTTAAAATAATCATCTTTTTCCAAACTTCTTTTTTTTTTTTTTT
>CAIGRL010291113.1:0-11326 GCA_903798325.1 Fraxinus xanthoxyloides
TGTTATTAAAAAAAAAAAAAAAACGCACCCCCCCCCCACCCCTTCATCTCTATATTTTTAATTCTGGGACTCCCCAACTTCAAACAGCTGGCTCCACCCCTGCTTGCGACCTTATATTTTACACAATAAAGAATAGAAAAAGATCGATATAGACAAATGGTAGATATTATGGTAACAACCATTGAAATGGATTGCTCAGAGACCATTTTGTTGTTTACCGGAGACACGACAATGACGATAACGGAGGACCACTGCATTGAAATCATAACTTCAATTAAGGACACAAGTGTTCCTTTTATCCAGGAACCCAAAAAGATGTGATTTTTTTCAAATCAAATTTTCGTCGTAGGTTTTAAGAGAAGAAATTACTTTGAAAATGATGGGAAATAAGAAAGTAATTATTCGAAGAATGGTACTCTTGATAATTGTGTTTCTGGGATATTTCTAGCGAAAGTGTGGAAGAAAAAAAATAAAGACAGCAGATTCATGTAATGTTGGAATTTGGTTTAAGAATTGAAATTTTGATTATAACTACAAACCTTGAAAAGTGACTTTGTATCAATTTCAATCAAATATTCGGACGTGATTCGATAGTTTATTTACGAAAGTAAATAGAATAACTTATTCTACTCGACGAGTAGATCGTCGTAGTTATTTGAAATCTACAACACCAATTCCAAATAATGAAAATTTGTGATCCAAGATTTGAAGGAAAAATCGGAATGATAGCTTACTGCATTGCGCTGCTCGAGTGCCACATAGGCAGTAGAATGAATTGCGTCCCTTCATGAAAGCTTTGGGGTGTGTCTCTCCAACTACACTCCCTTCACCTTCTATATAAAGGACCCCTAGAACATTTATTATTCATTCTATTTCATATTTACATTTTGGTTTTGTTTAAAAACATTTTGTATGAGTGATTCCTTTTTGCATCAAAGTCATGGTTATGGCAGGGGAGGAAACTTCGTTCGAGTTCGTTGATCTAAACCATTTGGAGTGCTCCTATGGCTAAACGTAGTCGTTGTATCTTAGAAGATG
Source organism: Fraxinus xanthoxyloides (assembly GCA_903798325.1). Taxonomy (NCBI): domain Eukaryota; kingdom Viridiplantae; phylum Streptophyta; class Magnoliopsida; order Lamiales; family Oleaceae; genus Fraxinus; species Fraxinus xanthoxyloides. The sequence continues at coordinate 1,039 of CAIGRL010291113.1, forward strand.
ATTATCGAAAAATGTTAGCATCGATGGGGGCAAATTCATCTTAAGAAAATAGTGTTTCACTTGCTTTTGCATCTCCTCTTTCTTCTTTCTCATTTCTTTACATTGTATTTGATTTCAAAAGATACTATTTTCTTATTTTTATATGAAAGGTTTTTAATTGAAGAATGAAATGGCTTTCATCGAAGTATGGAAAGGCACAAGTCGTCTACATATACCTACTCAGTTTCGTAATTCAATTCTATATTCAATTTTATGCTTGTATAGAAGATATGTTGAATAAAATGTATACACATATTATCGTTAATATGTTTAAGGATCCCCAACCATCTTGAAATGAATTTTTGTTTTTTTGTTCTAAGTTATATGCTCATATGGCTTAGAATTTAAGTATGATATTCTATGCAATTGAATATAATAGTTTCAAATATGAAAAGGTTTGATCTTTTTGAATTGGATGTGTTTATCTAACGTGGATTCAATTCGTAACGGCCATCAGTCTATATGCAAGAAGGGATTCTTCATTTAGTTTCTTCAATCGTTGCCTATATCATGAATTCCATATAAAACTATTTGATAATGGTGCCTTCTCATATTCATGCGAACCATTGTCTTCTTTGTTGTCAATCTAAAATTCGGCATTCAAATGACATTAGTAATAATTGCATCATTGATATGCCAAGTTTTTGGAATTGATGAAGAATGTTATCAAATTCTAGGGTTCTAATTTAATATTGTGTTCTTAATACTTTAATGCATTAAAAGTTTATGTATTTAAATTTTAAAGTGTTGTAATCCAGTTTCTGAAATTGGTAACCTGTCAATAGGGAGTTACAAAAATTGGATTTTGAAGTAAATATAGAAGTTCATTGACTTCCTAGGGACATTGACATTTCTATTATATGTTGACTATAAATGGAATAAACTTATACAATGGACATATAAGGGTTTGGAATAAGCAAATACATTTCTTTGGATTCCTGGTTTCGTAACAAAAATAAATACGTTTGAGATGCCAACTTTTTATTGAAATTATATGAACTTTCATTATTCCATTTGTCGAGATTTTGTATCAAAAATTGGTTTTGTCAAATTTTAATTAATTATTTAAGTGGAAATCATTATTTGGTAATAAGAATTAAGCTGCTTAATTACTTGGAAATGTTGAAAATTATGTAGAATATTATAAAATATTCTAGGATCACTTTAGATGAAAATGTGTCTGTTTATATGAAATATTATGACTTTTGATACGATTATTTTTAAATGGGTATGTCTCTTCATATAGATTAATTTCAAGAAGTGTGCCCTTTTGTAAGATTGTATCTTTTGAGATACAACTTTTCAACCTACGTTTGATTCTTTCATTTAGGGGTGTCAACGAGCCGAGTCGAGTCGAGTCGCGAGTCAAAACTTTTTGCGCGGGCTTGGCTCCAGTAAAAATGGTTCGAGCTTTTTTTTGCCTGAGTCGAGTCAAGCAAAAGCTCGGCCAAAAAAATTTAAGCTCAACCCGAGCTTTCGGATTTGGCNGTAGAATATTATAAAATATTCTAGGATCACTTTAGATGAAAATGTGTCTGTTTATATGAAATATTATGACTTTTGATACGATTATTTTTAAATGGGTATGTCTCTTCATATAGATTAATTTCAAGAAGTGTGCCCTTTTGTAAGATTGTATCTTTTGAGATACAACTTTTCAACCTACGTTTGATTCTTTCATTTAGGGGTGTCAACGAGCCGAGTCGAGTCGAGTCGCGAGTCAAAACTTTTTGCGCGGGCTTGGCTCCAGTAAAAATGGTTCGAGCTTTTTTTTGCCTGAGTCGAGTCAAGCAAAAGCTCGGCCAAAAAAATTTAAGCTCAACCCGAGCTTTCGGATTTGGCTTTAGAGAGTTGAGCTGGCTCAATTTTTTTTAAAATGCATGACAGATTTAAAAAAATTCGTGACTAAATATATTACAACTAGAATTAGAAGAAAAATTAAAAAATAAAAAAAAAGTGACCGTCTGCAACGCCGACAACGGTCACAGCAGCCTGCAACATAGCTAGCTGTAAGCTTTTTTTTTTTAAGTTTTGTAATTTTTTATTTTTATTTTTTAGGCTTACGGTCGAAAATGGCCCGTGACAGAGGCCAGCTTGGGCTCGAGCCGATGCCCCAAAATAGGGCTTAGCCCGAGCCTCGGCTTGGTCCCACCGAGTCACGAGCCAATGCAGCTCGGGCTTTTTCTGGTGTAGCCATGGGTTGCCCGAGCCAACGAGCCATATTGACATCCCTATATTCATTCAAGTTGGAATATGGTGAATAAGGTAAATATGTACCTTATTATTTGACATGAAGTAATACTATCTTGTGAAATAACACAAATTTGATAAGTTGCAAACGTTTGGAGAAGTTGCAATTCTTGTGAATCAAGATACTTAGCCATCTTCATTGTTGTACTATACCACACTAAGATGTGTATCATTATGTGCAATTAACTCAATTTATTGACTTCAATCGAACCAATTACGTTGGTAGATGCTTTGAAAGCATTGTTGGTCCATGTGATGACTTTGATCTTAATTGTGTGATCAGAATTAAAGAGAGTTTGATTGAAATACAAAAGTATGAATTGACGACCACTAAATTGAAAGTATTTTGATTTTCACCTAGAATTATCTATTTGATGGATGGATTGAACTTTAAAAGAGTTGATGAACTCTAAATTCAAGTATAACCTATGAATGTGTGGGGTTAATCATTAATACTTGCGAATTTGTGAAAAGTTCAGAACTTGTGGATGCAACATTACCAGATTGCATATATATTCCTAATTAAGGAATTGTGGGAGTAACTTTTTCTACAAGTTAAATTCTCTATACCTTATAAATCATAAAAGAATGTCTATGAAGTAAAAAGGTAGAAAGCCTTTATACTGTTTTAAAAGTTTAAGGATGGTTCACAATATGATGTATACTAAGTCTAAAGTGGATAAAATATGATGAAGGCCAATTGTGGCGTTTGTTTGGATATGCAAAAATTGAAGTGCATAGTAATAGTTCAATGTTGAAAATTGAATACACATGCATGATATTCACTAATAAAAGTGATTGAGTAGTGTAATGATTTGATAAAAATCTTCCAACCATGTTTGGAAATTGATAAAACTTTAGGTAAAGCTAGTGAGAAGCATGTAGCTTCATAAAAGGATTTCTTAATTGGTGACAATTTGTATCTATTAAATGAATTGATCGTTGGCTAGCTATATTTGATGAGATAATAAGTCACGTATAATGATAATTATAAACATATATGTCGTATACACAAATACCACTAACATTTAATCTCATTGGTGAAAACTCGTGGATCAATTTTATATATGTTTATCAAGAGATCAAGTATATTTTATATCAAAGGGAATGAGATTAAACCTACTACGTTAGAGTTTTTGTAATGGTAACCCCGCCTTGTTGACCGGAGATCCTAAGATTTTGGTTTAAAGGGACAACTAAATTACAAAGATTCTTGAAACACTTAGTAAATTATTCATATTCATTCCTATGATATTTAAAATGCTTTTTGTAGAATGTTAAAAGGCTAAGATACGCTTTTAATAATTCATATATCTTGATTAATTTAAGTGGAGTAGGGTAAAATACTCTTAATATAAAATCATATATGTAAGTGTGAAGTGGGGCCGCTTCGATGAAAATTGTTAGATGCGAAAATTCTCTAAAAACTTATGAAACTCAAAAGTGTTTCATGGCCAAAATGAATACAATCATGAGAATCATGAACAATTTAGGAAAGACATGTGTGAGTAATATTGTCCCAGTTTACACCGACAGCCAAATGGTTCGAGACACGACGTTGCGCTTACCAATTAGTCAAGTAAAGCCTATAGTATTTCATTAAGGAAGGTTCAAGTCCAGAAGCTATCTCTCTTGATGCAATGTTTTTCCACTTTCTCTCTACTAGTGTCTACATTATTGCAAGTTTGAAGGAAAATCGAAATTCAGCACGTGAGGTCGTCGCTCGAGCGGCAAGTTAGCATCAGTCAAGCAACAGCTCATTGTATTTGTGCTGCTCAAGCCCCACATGGGCGAGAGGCGAGCAGTTGAATGAGTTGCATCACTTCATGAAAAATGCTGAACTTTGGGGCGTATCTTTCCAACCATAGACCCCTATGATGTTTATTATTCATTTCATTCCATATTTGCACTTTGATTTTACTTAAAAACACTTTGTAAAAGTGATTCATTTTTGAATCAGATTCTTTACATTGTATTTGATTTCAGAAATATTAATTTTTTTTATTATTATATGAAAGGTTTTTAATTGAAGAATGAAATGACTTTCATCTAAGTATGGAAAGGCACGAGTTCGTCTACATATATATACTTGATTTCGTAAGTCAATTCTATATTCAATTTCATTATATTCGATTTCATTATTGCATAGAAGATATGTTGAATAATATTATGCACATATTATCGGTAATATGTTTAAGAATATATATGCACATATAATCGGTGTAAAATCCCCAACATGTAATATGTGCAAGCATCACAATGCGATTTCATCAATGAGTACATAGCAAAATCACAGTAAGAAGATCAACGGATACGGGTTCATTTTCCAAACTGAGGTTGTATTGTATAGAGCAATCTCTCACCTAATCAGGGAAAATTGTGGGGAAAATCTGTCTTTAATTGCGAAAGCAAAGTTAATAAAAGGGATGATTAGAATTTACTTTTGCATCCTGCCCGCCGGATTTTTTAAATGGTGGAAAGATGGTAGGGAAATTTGCTTTGTTTTTGTGTTTTGCCCAATGTCAAAAAATTAAATTTAGGTCAAATATTTAGCAAACCATCTTTATAAATTGGCATTTCTTATAAATTAGAGAGAAAAGAAATAGAATATAAAAGTCAATAGACTTTTATGTATTATATTGAGAACAAAATCCTCATATATTTATAGAAAAGAATTAGGGATACAATGATAATAAAAATTAGGACTGCAGAAGCATAATTGTCATTCACTAATGATCATATTATTTACAAAACTCCCTTTGAACTACACATTACGAAATATTTGCCTCATTAAAACTTTGTCCAGAAAACACAATGAGACAAAACTTGAGCTAAGAATAAAGAGTACAACAGATTTCCCTGATTTCAATAAACGAAATTTTTTGTATCAAACTATACAAGGGTGTCAATGTTTTCAATATTGCAATTTCTTATGAAGTATGTCTCATGTTACCTTGTATAATTTTCAAATAGTACCGTTTTCATACGAGATATTTATCAACTTTTGATGGCTATAATAACATGATAATTCGAAAAATAACTCTTGTTAATCTCTTCGAGAATTTGATACATACAAGAGTATTATTTTGAAAGTAAATATTCTGTATGCTGTGGATATTCATTACACAAAAAATATGTCTCGTTAAAATCTTATTAGAAAAAACCATGTATGAAAAATTCTTATAAAAAAAGAGTGCATTATTCTTTTAAGTATGCCATAAAAATTTTGTTATTAAAAACCTTGTCAAGAAAACAAGGTGTGACAAAATATTGGTCAAGAAAAAAGAGTACGATGCTTATTTTTTTCCCTTTCATGTTAATATTACTTGAATTTTATATTTCATGCATATTAAATCTTTCAAGGTAATTTTTTTTTTTGTTGATGTAGGAATCCACGGCCGCTACCCGTGAGTGCACACCGGGTAAACATCACTTCATGTGCAGTAGCCCACAAAACACACATGAGAGATAAATCGTACTAGGCAAATCCAGTGCGACAAACTCGACCGAATAAGTGTTGGCAGTGGATTTGAACTCGTGATCCACGATCTCCACGTTCACCTGCTCCACCAATTCGACCACCCTCGAAGTGAATCTTTCAAGATAATATTAATAGTCATGTCATATAAGTTATGTATAATCAAATTTATTACACGCATATCAAGTTTCATGCATCAAGCTAACAAGATAGAGACTTATGATTACATTCACAATAGAATAATTTATCCATTTATAAAAATCTTTGCGAAAGTCATTATGCCAAGTGTCATATATTACATATTACAATTTCATTTTTCTATCTTCACTTCGCATAAGTATACATTTCTAGATGCTTGGACTATAGATCCATAAATTTCAAGTTTATCTAGTAAATTCATTCTTTTAGGATTGCGTCCATTTATTTGGCCAATTATTTTTTCGATTGATATATTTTGAATCATTTATTTTGATCCCTCGCTATAGATATAGTACATTATGTGCAAAAGTGTTATCGACAATTTTTTCTTTTTGGTTCTATTATCATCTATAATGATATAATTTATTGAGACGTCTCAATTTTTAACATATCAGGTACCTAAACCTCTTCTAGAGTTTTATAATTTGGTATGTCTAAATATTCATCAAGAGTATATGCCGTCTTAAAAGGACCATCTTTACTAATTGTTCTATTTTGGTGTAGATATTTTTATATTAGAATCGAATAACATCACACTTCAGACGTGACATAAATTTATCAAATATAATATTAACTAATTGTCCTCCAAAACAAGCAATAATCTAGTAAATTTCAGATTGAGAATATCATGCAATCATCTAGTAAATATGTAATATCTAGATAGTCAACGTAGAGGGTAACATGACTCCTTTTGTCATCCAAATTAATTTTTAAATTATAGAAATTTAGTCCCAATTTTAACTAGTGATGGTTAATGAGCAATTCTCAATAAAGAGAATAAACATTATATAAGAATTCATTAGATTGAAAAATCTTCTGATTCTATTTGAGTTCTCAATTTCACATCAGTATTGATTCGGTGATGGTCCAACTGGTTGTGCTAAACATAACACATTCAATAACTAAACATGTGGTTCAATACAATACTTGCCATTTTAATAACCATTCAATCAAAAAAAATAGTCAACTCTTAAATATATGATTTAACTGTGATATAATCATATAATAGTCAATGTCCACATGTTATGAATTATATGTTTTTCTTTAGGGATAAACACAAATTCATGAATTACACATGATATACTTTTCGATATATGTACTATTTTGAGAGTACTTTATATTTTACTATTGCTTATTCAAGATTAATATATCAATATTATAATTTTAATGTCATGCCCTTCAGGAGCAATAATATATTATTATTTAAAATATAGATTATGTAAAAGTTTATTCTTCAGGAGTAAAAACATAATTTATGTTAGATTTTACTCCATTATACTCCTCGGAAACAAGTAAATCTAACTAGAGCATCATGAGTAACAATATTTTATTATTTAAAAAATTCAACTCTTCAGGAGCATGTATTTTATTAGAATGTAATCTTTACAAAGTTATACCTTTTTGGGAACAGCATGTCAATATTTTTCTGAAATATTAAAAATTATAATCTATGATCTTCAATAGCAAATAATATTCTTCTGAATTATTAATTATAATGTTTTGCTATTTCAGAAGTAAGATGATGTTAATTTAAAGTTTATAAAAGAATATCAAAAATAATTTATTCATGTTAAAGACACAAAGAGCATTTAATAATCATCATAAATATATATATTATACAAAAAGAAAAAAAAAAAAACTAAAGCAAATAATATTTGAATTAAAGCATGAATTAAAGAATAATATATGTACAAACAAACGTAAATAATGTGTACAAACATGAATTAAAGTATGAATTAATATGTTTATAGAGCAACAACCCTTATTGGTGTGCTGTCGTAGGCACTCAAAAATGGCACATCAACTTTAAAAACAAATGTAATAGTGAAAGCAAAGATCGATCCCATGAATAGTGCTTAATCTAATTTTATGCTATGTAAACGATGATTGGGGGTTTTGATTATACACAAACTACTTTAAATAAATCAATTAATAAATAACTCAAATTAAAGTAACGAAAGTAATCAAAAGAACAAATATTGGTCTAAATCTACATCCACCATTGAAATTTCACAACTGATTATAGATGCAAATATATATTAATTCTCATTTTGAATATTCACCGTTGGAATTATCTCATTAATTGTAGTTAATTAGAAACAAACGATTCAATTAACCCTAATTACTAAACAACCCAAAACAAGTGCTATGAATTTAATCTATTAACACCTTAATAATTAGAGAAATCGATGAAACTAAATAACACAATCACAAACGGTTGCATTTAATCTAGTCAAACGTTCTTTCCGAGGTTTAATAATTTCTAATGCGGCAAATCATTAAACCCTAGTTGTTTCATAAATTAAAGAGATCAAACAAATATTTAACTTAGCGATAGATTACATCAAATAATAAACTAGAATATCTCCTAATAATTAAACGAAACAATCATGAAAATAAGTGTAAAAGAACATTCAATACTTAAAACATGAATTACACAATGAAAATAATTTAAATCTCACAGTTGGATTGGTTCCGATGTTTCAATTTCCTTTGACCACGTACAAGAATTTAGCTACTCATGAAGAATTTTAAGAGCAAAAGAGAGAGAAATCGATTGGTATGTTAAAACTCGTGTCAATATTTTCTTACAATACTTGAAAATTTTGGTGAGTGAGAAATTCTATATGATTGTAATAATTTCTCATATAGTAAAATTATGGAATATTCCTTATTTCAATAATCTTTGATTTTTCTCATGTTTTCGGGATTTTTATGTAAATATTGATGTGTTTCTCTTCCATATATTTTATATTTACTTGGTTTCTTAATATTTTTTTGAATATAGGCAAATTAAGGAATTGGTCTCAATTTTCAACACAAACAACAATAACTGGAGGCGGAAACAAAGGATAAGTACATTTACACCATAATTTTTGTTAACTACACCACATTTTAATTACAATGAATATTCCTAAACTTTTCTTATTTTTATACTTATGTCCTCAACTTCTTCTTTTTTACTGCACTATATTTTTTGTTAATGTACTACATTTTATGATTTTAACATTATTTAACTTATTCTTAGCAATAGAGACACCACATAGTAATTAATTAGTGGATAAATTTACGATGGATCCTAATTAAATTTGTTAAATTGATGTATCATGTCAATGTTGCTAAGCAACATTATATTTCATAAATGAAATGTGCAAAAAGTTTACATCTCTTTGTAGTATTGATGTTTTTGAGCTTGAGGGCATCATTGAGCAAGCTAAATAAGGCTTCGTCGAGCACGCTAAATAAATAAATGAGGGAAAAGAAAAAAATGTAACGATATTAGTTGAAAGCAAAACTTTCCGGTCGCACTATTTCCATCTAAAAAAATAGTCCGATAGCGAAATGAAATTAATTTTTCCCTCGTCCCTAAAGGTATTTCTCTTATCGTTTCAGTGTGAGTGGTTAATAAAGTAGAATCACTTTGAAACTCTACATCCTGCAGGTGCTTATGGTCCTAACAAGCTTACATAAGTAAAGTGCTCAAGCTTGATCAAAAGTTTGGGACATTCTTCCACTTCGTTGGGACAATTAGGGTTTGACACGTGCAACCTCATTTGCCTTTGCATTATTTGATAAAATCATGTGAGGTTTATCCCCACATGTAAGAAAGTGCAAACAAAAAAACGTGGGAGGTGACACTTAATGATCTATGCACAAGTCACAACAATTTAATCAGCAGAAAAATGGAGAGACAAAGTGCCCGTTTGAGTGCCTTTTTGTTATTATCATGCTAATTTGATGTGATTTCTTGTGCTAAGGATGAATTTTCGATGAAGTAAGGAATTTCATAGTTAAAGTAAAGGCGTAAAGCCTTACCTTGCATATATATGAACTCAAGGTTATATTCTATCGCTAACATATCTGAAGCTAGAGAGGAAAATTGTCGAGTAGAAGGCCTCGATTCATTTAAGCTGCTTGCCCTAAGGTAAATTAAGGTCAAAGTGGAGCTAAGCGCAACTACAAGTACAAACCAACATGGGTTCCTAGCTTTGTTCCTATGGCACGAAACTATACGAGGAATGAATTTGGTTACTTGAGAGATATCGAAGAGAGATTGGAATTACCAAAGTTAGCCTATGGTCAAACATTAGTACATTTCGAAGATGATGAAAGTGATCACGAAGTCATGACAAAATACCATACATGACAAGGAGTGACGAGATCATATGAGATAAAATAAATAAATTATTAAATATTTAACTCCCAATCAAGCTAAATTTATTAACATGTACTTTCATTTATTGGATGCCACGTGATATGCCCTCCTCCTAAGCGCGTTCTTTTCTGTTTCTTTAATATGTATAAATACTCCACCTATGTGAT
>CAIGRL010291115.1:1471-13824 GCA_903798325.1 Fraxinus xanthoxyloides
TTTTTTTTTTTTTTTTTTTTGATAAACATGGATGTTCGAACCAACTTGCATGCATCTCGACTAATCCCACGTGACCTTAAAGCTTACAGCCGGGTACTCAAATACCACTATGTTTTTGTTTTGAATCTTCTAAATTATTTCTACACGAGACCCAAGCCTATTATTTTTTTTATCGTTCGAAAAAAAGTTTGATTCTCTTCTTAAATGTAGAAAGGTTGCCATATTCATGGTCTCTCTCCCTTCCTTCCTCTAGACTATAGAGCTTCATGTTTATTCTATTTCTTTCCCTCTTTCATCTAATCTTTGAACTCAATTTTAGTGAAGTGATTTGCAGCCCTACACCAATCAATAATTGTATTTGGAGCGCTGCACAGTGCACCGGAGAGGAAGGAGAATGTGGAGCACAAGTCAATTATCATTGCACCATTTTAGTGGGGTTCTGACAGTATTATTATTTACAATAGAATCTACCCACCTGACGCCACCTTTGAAATTGATAAAATTTCTATGCATTTATCATGACTTACTCTGTATTTGGCAAAAACCAGTCATTTCAAAATCTGCCTAATGACTTCGGAGCTGTCGGCATGAAAATTCTTGGATAACACCGACTCTAATGGAAAATACCCCCTAAAGTCCAGTATGATATTGCATACCAAATATGCACAGGCACTACGTCTGATTTGCATAAAGTATATAAGAACATGCAATAAATCAATTTCGTGAATAAATGAACTTGTACAACAAATGAAGCTCTCCACGTACCAACCCAAGAAGATAGTCCAGTAATCATGGCATATATGTATCACATAATAATCAACGGCTCTATGGATCTACTAAATCAAAGTGAACTCTAATAACATAACTTTAAATACATATGTTGAACCAATATTAGGATAAAACATGAACCTCAAACTACAATTGAAGTTCAAACTCAAACTTGTTATACCCAATCTTTCGTGATATGAACAAAAGTAACACAAGAATTGGGTTCAGTTAGGATATTTTGTTGTGCAGCTGTCCCCTTGAGCAATAAACCTTAAGGATCCAAAGATGAAGACTCAGCCGAGCCTTTTGTCCCATAGGCACGCACACATCGGTCTTCGCGTTACATCTTGGCCTCACTCGCATTCAGCTATAGGTCTGAACTCTACCAACACCCATTCAGCTATAGGTCTGAACTCTTCCAACGACGCACCCACTACGGTAACATGGTATCATATGCTATAGTAATATGGTGGCTGAAAATTCTTAATGTTCTCCGAGCTACATGCCACTCATAGATAAACTATAAATGCAAATTAGCTAAATGTAATCATCAAGCTTAAGACTCCGAGCTCTCAAAACCAGTTTGTAGATTTAGGGAAATGGAAAGGAAAGAATCAATGTAAAATTTGAATGAGCTGTGGGAAATCAAAGGGAATGAAGGAAACCGAATGCATTACGCACGATTCAGCATTCAAGTTATCCAAATATATAAAGTTATAAGTTATCCATTCTCCTCTTCCATTTCCTCCACTCAAGTGATCTTCTTATTACTACTTTAATATCAAGATTACAGAATCAACCCTTCAACAATTCCTCATCTTAATGGCAAATTGATGAACTGTTATGACTTATGAACCACTTCTCCACCTAGAAAAGATTAATTTCAACCGAAACTGACAACTATACATCCCTTATTATATAAACAAGAACAATCAAATCAAGAATTTAGTAACTATTAGGACAGATCAAATGAACATAAGAATGTCTCATACGAAAACAGCCATTTTATTAGTACAAAGAACACAATAAATATACTCTTTTAAGTTCTAAATCAACAGGAATTACATGCCAGACAAGCACAAGTACCTCCTCCAAGTCAGAAGTTAAAGAAACCATCCATTCCAGAACCCAAATTGTTGATAGCTTTAGGAGAATTCAACACATCTTGGAACCAATAATTATCAATTGAATCAAAACCATCAAGAATTCCATCAAAAATATTATTGATGTTATTGGATCCACCATTCATTGCCATCTCCACATTCTTCACATTAATCTCCTCATCCTCCTCGTCATCTACCATCGCTGCCACACCTTTCTCCTTTCCTTCGTCCCCTTCATCTAACACAGCTGGCATGTGTCCCTCGAACAATGTCATGTGCCCAAACAACTTGTCCTTGCGTGAAAAGCTTGTACCGCAAGTACACTTCCACTTAATCTCCCCACAATGCTTCAAATGGCTCTTCAAATCCGATACAACCGAAAAACTCTTCTTGTTACACCTGGTACACGAATACATCTTCGGGCAATGGCTTCTCTTGAAGTGGTTCTTCACACAAGTCGCACTTTTCAGGGGCCTAAACTTCTTGTGCTGCTTATTCCTATTACATCCAGCAAAAGGGCAAGAAAACCTTGTCCTCCGGCTAGTTAAATCAACAGCCTTTTCGGGCTTCGCCAAAGCTTCAACGGTCTTGAACTGATTCCCGTGCGCTCTCATATGCATCCTTAGATTCGCGTCGCGCTTGAATCCTTTACCACAAATCTCACAAAAATGGACATGTTCAGCCAAGAGCTCTACAGCATCGAGCTCTATTATCTCAAATTCATCAGAATCATCGTCGATATGAATCTCAATCTTGGTATCCGCTAACTCTTTACCCGTTGCAACAAATTTTCCCGGCTCCGGATCCGGGGTTTCTGACAAAACCCCTGATCTCAAATTATCATTTTCTTTCGGAATTGGATATACGGGAAAAGCTGAGGAGTTGGACAAAAGGGCAGCACCATTAACAATAGTCTGTTGGATAGCAGATGCGATCTCAGACGAAACCATGTTCATTTGTGCTTGGTCTAACAAAGTGTTGCTGTTGACTGAATCTAAGAGGAATTTCTGGAGAAAGTCCATACGACTTTGGACTATTGACAGCTTCATCAAAGGGGTTTTTGTGTTCGCGCCGCCCACCTCAGCGGCGGAGGAGGTGGTGGCTCCGGGTGGCTTAGTGGCCGCCGGAGTATGACGTATATCGTTGAAAAATGACATTTTTGCAGTTAAGAAATTAATACGAAGGGCAAACGAGTGAAGGAGAAAAATGATTTCCTAATTATAATGGGATTTTATACAACCGAGTCACGGAGGTGGTGCCAGGATTGACTTTATTAATTTTAGGGTGGGCTAAAACTGGCACGCTATTTAAGTGAGCACGTGTCGAAAGGACCCTTTTCATCAGGATCATCCAATTAAAATTTACAAACTTTTAATAAAAAAATGGCAGATATTATTTATTTATTTTTTGGTTAGTGAATATTGAAATTTTGTCATCATAATTTCTATAAAAAAAATTGAAAAGTGCTAAGTGTATATAATATATGTGTATAATGGTGTACATAACCTTCACATGGGGTGAGGCCCACATTGGACACCTCTATGTACGTGTATTATGTACATCAAACAAAGTCCTAAAAAATTTCGTGAAATGTCGACTTCTTCCAATATTTGAATTTGTTATAAAAGGCTAATGATAAGTGATGTTTGATTGATGAGTGAATAATGAGTAAGAACTTGTGGTTTGGAGGGAAACAACGTCTAAAAAGTGAAAACGTTGGTTAATACCCTATAGAATGATGAACAAAATGAGCAATTCGTTTGAGGGAGGGCTTGCGTATAATTAGAAACCCCAAAAGAAAAAGATATCAATAAAATTTGAAAGTATTTAATACATGATTATTAGGCTGTTAAATAATTGTTCGTTGGAATAATTTACAGGTAGCAATTAGATTTCATATGGAAAGTTTAGTCAACCTACAATAAAACTTCTCTTCAGTTCGGTTCGATCCTCCAACCAAAATTTTCGGATATTTAATAAGTAGAACCGTCAAGTCTAAATTTAATTATGGAACCTAATCGATTTGATTCGGTTCCATTCAGTTTCTACCATAATTTTTTTTTTTTTAACATTTACAACAATACTATGTTAATCCAATTAATGACATATTCAATCTTAGCTATTACAACAACACTATATTAACTCTTACAAAATAACGCAGTCTAATTTAAAAAATATATATATACAAATAACAAATTGTTTAATAAGATCTGTTCACCAATGTATACAATTTACCTTGATTGAAGTGGATGAAATTTATTGAATATGACAGAAAAGGGTAAGATGAAGAGAGGCGTGGCCGCTCAACTTCGATTATTTGAAAAATGGAAGAATAATTGAGAGAAACTTAGGTCACTCAATTTTGATTCTTTGAAATTTGAGATGGAAACAAGAAAATGATATTTTTAGGTTCAATTAATTAGTTAGCAATTTTTTTTAGAAAGAAATTAAAATAATTCGACTTATTTAATATAAAGAAATTGGGAAGATTCAATTCTTATCTGATTTTCTAGTTTCGATCTAGAACTGAAAATCAAATCAAATTCATGGGTTCTCGATTTTGATACTCGTTCGAGTATTTAATTTAAGAAGAAACTAATCTAACCGAATGGAACCGCGGGTCCGATTTGGTTGTGAAGTTTCATTTAGCCCCCTATCTTTCACTAATATTCGAATTTTTGTGATCGATCACAAAAACATTTGAATGGGAGTAGGAGGTATTAAGTCCCCATTTTGTATAGATTAAAATCTAAATTTCTATTGAAGTTATAGACAATAATTAAATTTAACCATATATTTTATCGGATTCATAACTTTTCAAATACATATTTTATCAAAATTTATAAAAATAAATTTTAATATTAAAATTTAGAATTTGACATCCATCAAGGGAGATGTGCAACCAAAAATAAAATGTAAAGAATTGAGTATCACTTGATTTTGTCGATTGTAATTGATTGTTTTTGTAATTTGATGTAAAAAAAAATTACTTTTCATTCCTTCGCTTTCTTTATAAATGAATTTTTATTTTACTTTTTTATAGAGCCTTGGTTTGATCCCAATTCAACATTTTGACCCTTGATCATTTCTCCCTTTTCGAATCGATGATGATATCGATTTTTAAAAGATTGGCATAGATATTCATAAAGTTGGGTTAGTGGGACTCGACTTCTCTTGCTTCATTATAGTTTAATTGAATAATATATTCAAACAACGACTGTGGTTTATGACAGAGGAAGTGGGCAAATTCGAATGCAATTTTAGCAGCTTCCTAGAACTAGAATATGCTATATTGCCCCGCCCCAAAAAAATAAAATAAAATAAAATAATTTCTCATTTAAAATTCAATTTTATCAAGCAGTTTGACCCCACCAATTTTTTGATAATTAAATTGAAAATTATAATCAGAGTATGATGCACATAATTTGACATCTTTCAAGTTCATTCTGTCCTCTTTTATCGATATTTTTTTTTCTTCCAAATATGGTACAATAAAGGCTTAATAACACAAAACGTCCATACGTTTGACATTTAGTATGCAAAACGTCCATACGTTTCAATTTTTTGCATTTTCATCCCTATTTCAACGTTTCATTGCGGATAACGTCATTTTCACCTATTTTTAATGTAAAATGACCAATATATCCTTAAAACAAAAAATAAAAGAAAAGAAAAGAAAAATAAACAATAAATTGTGATCTTACTCCTAAACTTTTGAAAAATGCAAATGAGTAAAAAAATGGCGATTTATTTGCCATTTTGTCAGCCCAAATGCGTTCTAATTTCGGTAGCCTTCGGCCACCCAAGCCGCCGACGTTGACACCGGTCAACAGCCCTCCAATTCCCCTTCAATTACCATCCAATCACTTCCACTTTCTTCAACTATAGTGGCCATAATTATTGTTGAAAGTTCACTGTCCTCAAATCTAAAAATCGCAGGAAATTACATTCTAGCCACCCCATAATCGGAACTCACCTCTTGTCAACAATTGTCCATCACCATACGACCACAACCATGCCAACAATTTACAACAAATATCAACAAAAAATTTTAATTTCATGAGTGGGTGGAGGAGGCGGAGGGAGACGTCTCCGACTTCGGCCTCGCTCTATGATGGCTTCTTCTTCTTCTATAGATAGAATCAACAACGAAACGACGCGCAAGGTAGTCAATGCCCTGCTGAAATGGAAGAAATTGCAATTAAAATCCAATTCACCAAACACCCACAAAGAAGTTAATGATGATTTTCTGTACCTCTCGATAACCCTCAAGAAGATTCTACCAAAGAACCTCATCGTGACTCCACACAGAATTCCTCTTCGACACTCTCTTCTGCCGCACGATTCTTTCCTTTTGAACGTCTATGTCATAGTGGATGACAAGAAAATCAAGTCAGGACTTGCCCGGCAAAAGCTAAAATCTCTAGACATGTCTATAAAACAAGTTATGAAATTATTGAA
Source organism: Fraxinus xanthoxyloides (assembly GCA_903798325.1). Lineage (NCBI taxonomy): Eukaryota > Viridiplantae > Streptophyta > Magnoliopsida > Lamiales > Oleaceae > Fraxinus > Fraxinus xanthoxyloides. The sequence goes on from CAIGRL010291115.1 coordinate 7,804, forward strand.
ACTAAAATCTGTTTATAAATCTTTTGATGCCAAGAAATCGGCCCATGTCCCCAAATCTTCTCATTCAGGAGTTGTAATGGATGGATGTTTGGTGGTAATTGAAAAGGGATGGAGGGCTTTGTAATGGCATCAATATCCGGCGGTCTTGGTGATTAGAAATTGTCAAACGGGAATGTGGTGGGAGAGTGAGAAAAATGAAGTTTTTTATTTTTTTTTATTTTTAATGTTTTCATAAATTTTGGACTCATTTGCATTTATAAAAATTGAGGAGTAAGATTGTAATTTATTATTTATTTTTCTTTTCTTTTCTTTTTTTGTTTTAAGGGTATATTGGTCATTTAATGTTAAAAATATGTGAAAAGGACGTTATCCGCAATGAAATGTTGAAATATGGGTGAAAATGCAAAAAATTGAAACGTATATACGTTTTGCACACTACATGTCAAACGTATGGACATTTTATACTATTAAACTATACAATATATTACAATAAATAAATATTATTTCTGAAATTAGATATAAATATATCACATCAACTATTAGGCTAAGTCAGCATATTATATATTCAAATTTATACAAAGGATTCAAAGCTAAAATTGTCCTAATATAATACTCCTTTCTACGCAAACGTTGATGGAATAAATAAAAGGTTTACTAGCACGAAAAGTTCATAAGTTTCGTATTTTGTGTGTAAAACGTTTTCACGTTTCAATTTTTTGCATTTTTACTCCTATTTTCACGTTTCATTGTAGAAAATGTCATTTTCATCAATTTTTATCAAACTTCTCAATTAAAATATGTGAAATGACGAATATATCATTCTATTTTAACAAAACAAAAAAATAAATAAAGAAATAACTGCAATCACACTCCCAAATCTTTTTAAAAAGTGCAAATGACTCCCAAATACTTATTAAAAAACTCGAAATAAAATAAATATTTTTCCCTCTCTCCCTCTCTTCCTCCACCCATCTCCACCTCCACCTCCCAAATAAATCCGTTCCTACAGGATTACAGAGACGAAGAACTTTGAATTGCTTTTGAAAAGCGAAAAGTAAGAATATTTTGTGCTAATAAGCCTAAACAAAAAGTAGAATTGTCTCTTAGCAAAACCTCAATGTAAAATGTCATAAATAATGAGCCGGAAATTCAAATTCTCAACGTAAAATGTTATAAATAACAAGCTCAATATTCAAATCCTCAACATAAAACTCATCTTTCTTTAATTTTTCTATGTCGATGGTTAATCAATTTAAGAATTAAAGTAATAAAATTTGTTAATTATGAAAAACAGTAATTATAAGTAAGAATAGAATGTGTCTTTGACTCCAAAATTTAAGAATCAAATCTATCCTCTATTTTAAAAGTTAAAATATGGAGTCTTTTAAAAGCTTTTTTTTTTTTAAGTAACGTCTCTCTAAAAGAGAGAACATCTTATATCAATTTTTATTTTTATTTAATTTTATTAAAAGATGCTCTTACATTGCTTAATTTAGAACTACAGGCTTAATTGATACCTCTGCCGACTTGGCAAATGGACGAGGACTCAATTCAAGAAATTCACATCAAATTTGGCTTACAAAAGTCAATTATGCAGTAAGCCTACTAACATTTTTTTTTTTGGTTCAAATTATAAGCTATTTTTATGGGAAAATAATGGAAAGAAAATCGAAGTAAATATTTTGGTGGATTAACCTAAATTTGATTGGACCTATGCAAATAGTGAAATTCGGCTGTGGGTTTCATTTCTTCCAACATTTTACTTTTTAAAATTGTATATTAAGTTTAACTACACGTTTTGTAGGATCCACAAGTACTAATAACTTATCATTCATTTCTTAAAAAGTAATTTTTTTAGTAAAGTAAAATATAGGGAATATTTCATAGATAAGAGATTAAGTTTCATCAATTTTAAATTTAATAAACTAAGTTTAAAATTTCAAATCTCATTTTTTTAAAATTTTTTTTTATAATTTAATTAGTTAAACATATATTTTATTAATTAAATATATTAATATCACAATTTGTTTATCGGTCACAAATAAAAATTTTATATGTCACAATTTATTCATCGGTCTCAAATCTATCAAATTAATATTCTTTATTAGTCGCAAATCACAAATTTTATAAGTCACGGCTTATTTTATGGTGACAAACATCAAATTAATTGATCACAATTTATCTTTAGGTCACAATTTATCAAATTTTTTTGTCACAAATTAATAATTTTTTAGGTCATATAGTATTTGTTGGCCACATATTGTTTATTGGTCACAATCAACCGAACCATTTGTGACCACCACCATACCGTTGCAACAGCTCAAACCACCGTCCCCACAATCACCTCTCGACAACAAAACCATGGTTTCGAATATCGTAGCCAACATCACGCCTGATTCACCACCACCATTACACCTCCGCATGTACAATTGACAAAAACTCCCAACAACACCAAAATCATCACAAACCTCCACAAGCAGCATCGTCACGAACAACACTACCACCACACCCCAAGCAGATTCACTACCACTATCAGCATCTCACCACCGCAGCACCTTACCATCATTACGGTGGTGGTATGAAAACCATCGCAAAGTAGATCTATTACACCCCCACTGCTGAAAACCACGGCAGCGTAAAAATCACCCTAAGTTGTTATGTCGTCATGCCGGAGATGAAGTCACCGCTCTCAGATCTGCAAACATGGGGATGACGCCGTCGCTCGTTGCTATGGTTGAGGTAGCGACATTTGCTGTGTCGCCTCCGGCGGTGACAAAGAGAAGAGAGAGTGAGGAGAGACAAGACGAGGGATGATGTCGTCGCTCGCTGATATAGTTGCGGTAGCGGCGTTTACTATGTTGCCTCAAGTGTGACGGAGAGAAGAGAGAGTGAGAAGATGGAGAGAAGAGAGTGAGGAGAGAGAAAATAGAGAGACGAGAGAAGATGAGGAAAATGTTTGCCAGTTTGGAATGAAATTGATTAGGGTTTGAAATGAAAATTGTATAATTAATATTTGATATTTAAAAACGAAATATCTGATTTTTGAAAAGTGACCTAATATCTGAAATTTGAAATTAAATCTTAAAAGCTCTTGTGTTTCTGTAATTTCAACTGAAATAAAATACAGAAGAGTCAATTCAAAAGTTGGGTCCTTTATACACAAAAGAACCCAAGTTCACCAACAATGGCTCAACATCTCGGCGGGCTTATAATTAATGGGTACGTGAGGATACATAGCAGCTTATTTTGCTTTATTGGGCTTTTTTTTAGAAATACCGCGTCATGTGATATGAAGAACTCGAGCAAATCACGTTTTTTACGGACAAACACTAATATTTACTTCATTCCAAGTATCAATGACTTTTACGCCCTATAAAGAAAATATTAATGAAATTTAAGAAAAAGGTACGCTCTATAAAAAAAAATAAAATTAATGAAATTTAAGAAAAAGGGTACAACAGTTATTTTAGTTATAATTATAAGGAGGGTGTGCATTTGCATTTGATTTTGGGTGGTTTACACCACATTTTTTTTTTTTTTTTTTATAAATACACAGTATTTTTATTATATTGTAGGTCATTAACCTTTATTATATTGTAGGTCATTAACCTTTATTATTTGTTTTACTTGTTTAAAAATACAATGGACAAATGGGTTTTATTACTCTATCGTAACGAAAATGGAGAAATCATAATAAAAAATAATCAATGTTAATTTAAGAATAAGAATGTGATGCAGAATATAGTATACTTATTAAAAACTGTGGTGTGAAAATATTTAACCTTTGATCGTCCTTGGAAATTAGTTGATCGAGCTATCTTAGCCCCTATTTGATAACCATTATTTGGGGAATTAGAGTTTTGAATAGTGAATTTTAAGAAAATGTGATTAAAAAGTAAAAAAAAAAAAATGAATTTACGTACAAAATATTTTATTTTGTGAATGAGTGGTTGAAAATGAATATTTAAAAAAATTTGAAACTAATGGTTGTCAAATTAGGGCTTACCAAAAAGCCCTTTCACTGGCTAAATTTTCATTACAATATGATGTTAGATGGCATAAATGATTATCTACAATGTCCAACAAAGTGAAGATTACTCAATAATCACTCTACGTAGAGCACCACATGCTAGGTTGTCTACTACTATGAGGCCATTTACACTCATGTTAGGTCGTCTACCACTACGAGACCCTCTACGTCTACATTAGGTTGTCGACCATTATGAGACTTTCTACATTCATGCAAAATCGTCTATCATTGCGAGGCCAATACAACACTTGACCATGAAATGAAAATCGTTCAACGACTAACATGATCACAACTAATAGCTTGATAGGTGGAGGTCCCCCACTCAGAATGTGGAATAGTGGGAGTGCTACGTGGGACACATGGCGTGATAACCGCCCAGCAGTTACATGGCTTCAGACGCCTATAAATACTTCTGAGACAGGACATATATGGATCTTGAGATTTTGGCTATCTGAATACGCATACTATTTTTCCTTCCTGATCCTACTTTCCTAAATCACACACTAATTCTCACGCTAGAAGTACAACGGGGAAAAAAGTTCCAACCTCATTTTGCAGATAACATTCGTTCATCAGAATAGGATAGGTTTATTTCATAACTATTTCACAATATAAAAGAAGAAATTACTCCATATCATTCCCTTGGATAAATCCCCATGTAACCTAAAGGCCATAAATCTCAAAATAAAATTGAAATCGGGAAGAATTCTAATCTTGCAATTCAAAATCGCGGTGAACTCTTCTTTGACATCAGATTAATATTATAACAAGTGCAATATTGAGATTACGATGAAAAACAAGTTAGATTGTTTCATCACGTGCCTAAGAAGTTGAGGCAATCTCGATTGAAGTCAATCAAAAAAATTCTACTCAATCTTTTCTATATTTAGAGAAATAGCACTCAATCGAAGGGGAGCTTACAACTATGGTCATTTTATTCCCCGTTAGAGTTGAAGTTCTTTATCCAATCTCATTTCAAGGTTAGAATAGGACTAATTTAACTTTTTTCAAAGTAGTGATTATTTTTCCTTTCTTTAGTTCGTTTAGAGTTAGAAATAGTGGATTTATAGTATAAAATGTTGTTGGACAATATAAATTTAAGTTTAAATATGTATGTTTAAATTTAAATTTGAGTTTAAATATTTAAATTTTGGATTTGTGTTTTTCACCAAAACCCCGTCGTCGATGAAGCAATATTTTTCACAGACTGCAACGATTGGAGAGGGTGAGAATTCAGTTCCCACATACAGTAACGTCAATGTAATGATTGTTCCTCATCGATTTCACATTGACAGTAGAGTGAGTGAAATTTCGAGAAAGTTGACATGTAATTGTAATGTCAGAAATATCATTAAAGTATCAAATGCTCAAGATGATGATCATACAGAGCACTTGCACCGTTCGTACACAAGGTGAATGAAGTATTCCGGTCAGACCATTGACAATCTATTACTTTGGCTGCTTAAGTCAATCAACACCGACGAACCGTAATTGTTTAGTGTCAGTAACAGATGTTGATGTGGAGTGAATATTTTATTACATTCTTTATAAATAACTAATGTTTATTTCATGACTTTGATACCTTGCATATAATTTTCAACACCAAAAAGAACCAGGCAATAAACAAGTTCATTTCAAAGGGGTTAGATATAGCAAAGTTATAAAAATTGAAAAAATGAGAAGTTACTATGAAGTGGGTATTTTGAACGACCTACTTTTTTAGTGACGTAGTGGAAGATTATAAGAAAGAAGAAGAAAAACTCACGAAAATTTTATTCAATTCAATACTCTCGCCTCTAAGGACTTACAATATCTTAAATAGTCAAAACTCTAGTAAAATTTGGAAATAAATATTAAAAAATAAAAAGCGATATTTTTCCATAAATGGAAAAATTCTAGCTAGCAACTTAAATGGAAACTTCTAAGATTCAAGATCGTCATCCAACAAACGGAATACGAATCCGAGTTTTATTGAATGAGATATTACCAAA
>CAIGRL010291141.1:0-12099 GCA_903798325.1 Fraxinus xanthoxyloides
ATCTGATTTCTCCTTCTATTTCCCGTTTTCATTTTCTAGTTGGCAAAGATACTTCTAACAGTTAAGAAATCGTGAGTTTGAGGGAGATGTTTATAAATATAGTGTTATTTTGTTTTATTATTTATTAAGTGTACAATAGTCTTTTTAGTTTCCTTTGTTTTAGACTATATGTAGTTTCTTTAGATTTAAGTTTTGTATTCAATTTTCATTATGCAGAATTAATGAAACCCTAGCGTCTTCTTTTTCTTTATCTTTCTTTGAATTGTTTAACAATAACAACAAGACGGACGTGTTTTGAAAGGCAAATCTGACTTTAAGAGAAAAAAAAAAAAGATCAAACCGAATTGAAGAATAGTAATCTGAATGAAAGCGAGAACGCAAGAGGCATTCTGCCTCATCCGGAGCAGAGTTTTCGGCTTCCAGGTTAGTGTCAGAAGACTCAGAACTATGAACTTTGCACTTCAAAGTAGAAAATATTTTGCACATCGTGAATGTTGGACTATTTAGTTTTATTTTCAGTTTTCGTTTTTTGATTTTTCTCTTTCGAATTTTAGATTTTATTTTCTCTATTCTATGAAGGATTCGTAATAGTTTATCTCGAGCTATTTAACCAAAGGCCGAGCCCACTTTCTGTTGGATAAGTGTTTACCCTTCGTGATATTTTGAAATAAAATACCAATTTATTTTTGACAAATTGTTTGTATTAGTGTGAGCTTACATTTTTTCATAGATAAACTTGATAATTTGATCTAGAGTTTTATTGTCAACGAAAGGTAAAAAAGACGAACATTTTATTTTGATAACAAAATTGAATATATGGCATTCATAACATGAATTTAATTTCACTTGACTATTGTACGTAGTACCTTGAAACTAAACGTGTAACGTGTCGATCGGTTGAGCATGGATATGATTATTTTTGTGTAGTTGGCACTCCATAATAAATTGAATAAATGACCTTATTTGTTATGGACAATTAGTTAATAATTTGTATGTTTAAAATTGTGTTGTTGGCTCTATGAATAATGTCACTACATCGAACAAATGCACGAGATCACCTCCCATTAATGAGATTTATTTATGGCACTTTAGACTTGGTCACATTAACTTTAATGGAATTCAAAGAATAGTAATGGATGGTCCTTTTAAGTGAATTAAGGACGAAATCCCTTCTAGCATGCGAATCGAGATGACAAGTGACTCTTTTACCTTCAAAGGATATAGGTTCAAGAAAGTCTTGGAATTATTGCACATTGATATATGTGGACCAGTGTCCAGACTAGAGGCGGATCCCAATTGAGTGCAGTGGGCACACCCAGCAAAATGGTGTCTCGGATAGAAAAAACAGGGACCATATTAGACATTGTCAAATCTATGCTAACTATTTGACTCTCACAACATCCTTTTGGTGATATACTTTATAAACTCCAATATACTTATTGAATATGGTTCCATCTAAGGCCGTCCCTAAGACACTCCTGAAGTTGTGGAATGTGTGTAACCCTAATATGAGATATATCTAGATATGGGCATGTCATACACGTGCTAACGGAAAAGACGGATAAGATGAATTTAAGATCAAAAGTATGCATCTTTGTAGGAAGTCCTAGAGAATAATAGAATATTACTTCTATAATCGTCAACGCAAGAAGGAATTTATTAGTACAAATGCAATCTTCGTAGAGGATATGCATATAGAAGAATGCGAATTCAAGAGCAATTTTCTTTTGATGATTGGCGTCGTTGTCGGGGAGCAATTTTGTTCAATAATAGTTTTTTTAGATTGTACTAGATTTGATTTTCTTTTGTTTTAGGCTATTCATCACTCTACCTAAATTCTCTTTTTAGGCAATCACCAGTTTATGTAAGATTCTAAAGATATCGAGCTCACTCCATTAGTTCCTCAGATCGAAAGAACGTTCAAACATTGCAGAAAAGGAAAAAAAATAGCAAGAGAAATGGCTAATAATCAAAATCTCTATCAGAATCAGGTCTAGGATCCACTTCAACTACAGCGGCCAATTCAGTAGAAGGTTATCGCCAATGAAGCCCCTATATTGGTCGAGGATTATGTGAATCTAGTGCATGCACCTATGCAAACCTGCTATCATCTAACCTCTTTTTGGACAAGCTAACTTCCACCTTCCACCTACTGTTATCAAACTCTTTCAGAATCATCAGGACATTATGTTCTTTGAAAAAGCTACAGAAATTCCATACGATCATATAAAACCTTCCACCTGATGTTGTGTGAAGTTATTATACATGAAGGAATGTCAGCAAATGCTTTTGGAATATGTTTATTCCATCATACCTTAAAGGATGGCGCAAGAGAATGACTATATTCATTACATGTCGGGAGCATCGTGTCGTGGAATTATAGTGCAAAAGTTTGCCATGTATTTCCCAGTATCTCGATTCCATCAAATTCAGAATGAAGCACACACTTTTAAGTAGAAAGACGTTGAGAGCTATCCAGATGCATGAGAGAGGTTTAAGGAATTTATTTAGGAAGTGTCCAAATCTAGACATTTCCAAACAAGATCTAGTATACATCTTCTATTATGGATTACATCAAGAATACAGAAATATGATATATGCTTTAGTGGGTAGACCAGTAATACAGATAGATATTGATGAGGCTCATGAGCTATATAAGTCAAGCAGAGAATTGGCCAGTTTGGCCGACCGACAAAGGTATTCCAAGAAAATTAGCAGATGTGCATAATATCAATATGGTGATCGTACTAGCAGCATAGATGGAGGTGCTTACAAAGAATTAGATAATATATATATCGATTTGCGAATATGATAAACTAGCTTCACTAGTTTGGAAAGTTGTGGAATAGATCATATCACTGTCGATTTCCCTTTAGCATCCACTCAAATGATTTAGCATGTAGAGGACACTATGCACAGAACTCACAGTGGTAGGAGAACAACCCTCACTCTAGCACATAAAGTCCTGGTTAAAAACATCATCCTAACTTCTCGTGGGCTAATAATCAGTGGTAGGAAAATCCAATTTAGAGCAACCCAATTGGATTTTAGCAGCAACAATAGAAGAAGTTATCTTTTGAGGATCTACTTGTTAAGTACATAATCGAAACTGAGACTACAATTTAGAATCAGCAGGATTCTATCCAAAACTTAGAAAATTAGGTGGTACAGATTGCAACTCCATTGTCTAAAAAACCACATGGTGCATTGCTAGCGATGCAAAGAAAAATCCACGGGAAATGTGTTACCTATCATAGCTATAGATAGTAGTGTAGACTACATGCCATTGATCAAATTTGCTCCATGTTAAAGAACTTATGTTCCACTTATTCTATCTTCTTAAAGGCCATGAATGGAGTCAAAAGAGGAATAGGTTCAGGCCACTACAACTAGGAATGGAGTTCGGTTGCTAGAGATCAGCATAAGAAGGAAATAGATTGAGAGTAATCTGGTACCTACTACGGGTGAAGAACATGTGGATTAGTTTGAAAAATAAACAAAGTTGAATCAGCAAAAACTTTCAGACAATTGATAGGTTAAGACAACCGTTCCTATTAATACACTTACACATCCAGTCATGTTTCCTCAAAGGTTAAAGAACAAAAAGCTGGAGATGTAGCTTGCAAAATTTTTGGATGCCCTTAGAAAGCTACAAATAAATATTCCTTTCATTGACAGTATCCTACAGATTTTAAACTATTCCAAGTTTCTAAAAGAGACGTTGACTAAGAAAAGAAAGCAGTCCGAACATGAGACAGCTGCACTATTTGAAGAGTGCATTACAATCCTCTAGCATAAGCTCCTTCTTAAGCTAAAGATCCAGGAGATTTCATTCTACCTTACTTTATAGGAGATTCACGTAGGATTAATGCTTTAATTGACTCTGGACCAAGTATTAATTTGATACTCGAACATTTATAGGAAACTAGGATTAGGAGAGCCAAAGGAGACATAAATCATGCTACAGCTAGCTGATATGTCTATAAAATAACCTCAAGGGGCAGTTGAAGACATGCTTATCAAAGTTGGAGACATCATCTTTTCAACTAATTTCATAGTTCTTAACATTATATAGAATCGGGATATGCCATTGATCTAAAGAAGACCATTTCTAGCAACTGGCTGATACTTGTTGGACTTTAAAACATGTGAGATGATCTTGAAGGTGGAGAAAAAGCAATAGAGTTTTACTACAAACACTTTACTAAAAAACCATCATACCTCGAGGAGTGCAAAAAGACGAAAACTGAAGTAAGAGATGCATCGCTACAAGAAAGGTGTTGGTGGACTGGTTGAAGTGATAAAGGATCAATACGGAAACTTACAGTGCTGGAGAGTCAAGGATGACGTTGAAGATGTCAGCAAGAGCAACCATTGCAAGGCCAAACATTTCCTATTCAATAACCAAAACAATAAAGTCAAGTCATTGACTATAAACAAGCACTTATTGGAAGGCAACCAATCTTCTACCCTTTTATTTATTACGCTTTCTAGATATAGGATAGGGAGTTTAATTTCAAACATCATCATCCATACATGAAAAAAACCATGAATAGTAACTTTGTGGCTATAACCTGCCTACGTCTCCTGTTACATCCCTTATTTCATTTTCCCTTATTCCTTTGGCTATAACCATGAAGACGCACTAAATACTTTGATTAAGTTACAAACATTTATTTGAACAAACTAGACGTTTAATAAGAGATATAATTAGCCTAGTTGAGTTGTAGATGTTGAAGAAGCCAAGAATTAGGAGAATAATTAGCTGTTGAAGTGTTTAAGTGCCATTAGTGACATTTGTCTGAGCTAGAGAGAGTGAAAATTGGAACCATATGAAAATTCAGCTTAGGATCACATTTTGGAAAATTAGTGAAAATAATAAGTTCGGGGTGTGTGCGCGAGTAAATGAAGGAGAGATTTGACCACATAGGGTCAAAAATTGAACCAAGCATGAGTTTGTGATGTTTTACATAAGTCTTCACTCATAATATCGAGTTTTACATTGAATATGTAGATATTGATTATTCTATGTGATTTTGAAACTATTCTTTGTATTAACATGGAAATTTATCATGAGACCAATGACATATTATCTAACCCATTATCTTTTGCGTTAGGTTCTAGTTTGTTTGAGGACAAACAAAAATTTAAGTTTGGCGGTGTTTAATAGGATCATTTTGTACACTTATTTGGACCTTTAAATTACAGTATTTATTGGTTATTTTGGTAATTATGAGTTAATTCTATGTGTATTGTGTATGTTAGGTACAAATCAACATAAATGGCAGAATTGGAAAAAAGGGACTCAATTTTAAGATATCCAAAGATCAGAGGCTAAAGTGCAAATACTTAAAAGTTGTGTCAGACGTCACAATAAAGATTATAGAGTATTAGGGGCAATTGGATGAGAAAAGAAATCAAATGACTGAAATATAGTCAAAGTATGCTCAAACATCAATTTTCAGCCGGAATAGTTATGCTCCGAATTTTTAGTCTTAGATTGAGACTCATTTTTCTCAGAGTAAATGTTCGAATTGAGAAAAAAATATTTCAAGACATATCTTAGCCCTCTGAGTTGGCTTTCGAATGCACCTCAAATCGACTCAATCAAATATTGGGAGAGAAACATATAATAAAAATATTGACAGTTGCTTGGGACATAACTAGGCACATGCCTTGTACAAATTTCCAGGCACGCACCTAATCCACTTCTAGCATCATCAGAAGCCAAAAATGGCATTAGAGGCATGCGTCTCACTTACAACTAGGTAAGTGCCTGGTTCATTCTCGGGAAAAAAATAATTTGCTTCCACTTTTTCTTGATCTGGTTATGTGTTGAATTTCCTCTTTGGTATCTTATATAACCTAAACAAGGTCCAGAATGAGAAAACCATTATTTCATAATTGATGAGAGTAAGTAGCAAATAAGAATTCTATATAAAGATTTGAAGTTCCAAAGCTCAAATTGAAGAGCAAGAAGTCAAGTCTTTTAGTTTTTCATCTATTTCTTTACGACGGGTGATGTATTTCCATATCTTCTAGTGTAATTTAAATATCATAATTCTAGGCTAAACTTCTCTAGTATAGTGGATGAACGATGAAACCTTTTGAGCTATATTGTAATTCAAGACTTATCATATTTTAGTTATTTCTTGTGTTTGCGATTAAATATGCATGAATATTTCTAATTCAAAACTTATCGTATTTTAGTTCTTTCTTGTGTTTGCGTTTAAATATGCGTGAATATTATGTTATTTGATAGGTTAGCTATCAATTAGATAACTTGTTGCTTTATTTTAGTGTTGAAAGACTCGTAATAAGAAGAACACTGCATATTTGACATGCGGGCACTAGGTAACTGGAATATTATTTAGGTCGTGTGCAATCCTCAGTGATAATACTGTAATTAAATGTTTTCTTTGCTATGAATTCAGGTTAGAAATGGGGTCAAGTCATGATTAGGATATATTTTATATAACTTGAAAAAGAATATTAGATACTAATGGATTATCGATTGTTACAAAGACTTGAAGAACACTAAGCTATATGAGACGATAAATTGAAATAGAAGTCAATAAGTGGATTTTGAAATTCAATACATTCATCACATTATTTAATAAAAATCATATCTTCGCATAGTCGTATTTAATATAAATACAAAAAAATCACATATTTACATATTTTACTAATTTCTACATAATTAGATGATTGTAACACACAGAGTTGATTTTTGCTGTGTCTAGATTAATTACAACTATGTAAAGATATGGTTTTTATCAAGTGATGAATGTATTGTATTCAGAATCACTATTGACTTCTATTCTAATTCTCGACTCATGTAATTTAGTATTCTTCAAGTGTTCACGACAATCGATATAATCCATTAATATCTAATATTCTTTTTGAGGATATGTTAAACCTATCTTAAGCGAGACCCGACCATATTCCTAATCCGAATTCGTATAAAAAGAAAGTATTTGATCGCATGATTATCACTATAGATTGCACATACCATAAATATTATTCCTAATACCTAGTGTCTGCATGTCAAATACGCAGTATTCTACTTATTGTGAGTATTTTAACACTACGATATATAACAAGTTATCTAATTGGTAGCTAAGGAATCAAATAACAAAATATTCATACGCTTTTAATTACAAACACAAGAAATAACTAAAATACGATAAGTATTGAATTCGAAATATAACTCAAAAGGTTTCATCATTTATCCAATACACAAGAGAAGTTTAGCTTAGTAATATGATATTCAAATTACACAAGAAGATATAGAAAGATATCACCGAAGTAAAGAAATAGATAAATAACTAGAAATCTTGATTCCGTGCACTTCAATCTTCAATCTAAGCTTTGGTAATTTAAATCTTCTCGTAGAATTCTTCTTCTGCACTTCAATCTTCAATCTAAGATTTGGTAATTCAAAACTTGTTGTAGAATTCTTCTTCACCACTTGCTAGACTCTCTTCAACGATAAAATATTGAATTTTCATGTTCTAGACCTTGTTTAGGTTATGTAAGATGCTAAAGATGCAATTCTACACATAGCTGGATCCAGAAAAGGAAACAAAAATCTTTTCTCAGGAGTGAACGTAGCGTACGCCTTGTTGTAAGTGCGGCAAGTAGGCTAAGGCTATTTTTTGCTTCTGAAAGTGCTAGGAGGGGGTCAGATGTGTGCCAGAAACTTGTACCAAGCGAGAGCCTTGTTATGTCCCGAGCAATTATCAGTATTTTTGTCATAACTTTCTTTCTCGATATATGATTGAAGTGTTTCAAATTGCAATAGAAATCCAACTTAAAGGAATACAATTCCTCTAAAAATATCATTTTTCCAATTCAAACTTTTACTATGCCATAAATAAGTTTCAATTTAAGGCTGAAAATCTGAAGCATAACTTTTTCAGCTGGAAATTGATGTATGAACATACTTTGACTAATTTCAACCCTTTGACTTTTTTTTTTCTCATCTAATTGACCCCTGGCACTCTATAATCTTCATCATGAGATCCGACACAATTTTTGTATATTTTTACTTTAGTCCCCAATTTTGGATCTGTTACAATTGAGCCCTTTTTCACCGTTTTCTCCAATTCCATCACCTATGTCGATTTGTATTTAACGAACACAACACACATAAAATTAAGCCATAAAAATACTCACTACTTCAATTGCAAATTTTCAAGTAAGACCGGGTCGAGTTTGAATAGAGGCTAAATAATGCAACAGGTTGTCAAGTAATGATTTTCATGAAAATAATCAATAGTTAATTCTTATCAAGATATTTAATGTTTCCAAATTTCTATTAAATGATCTAAATTTCATGATTTTACATTTTTAATTCAGCTATGAAATTTTGAATAAATTAAGGTTTAAAATCTTCAATTAAGTATTTTCACATCAATTTTAATATATGAAATGTTATCGGCAACACTTCAAGTCTTAAGTAAATAAAATTTGGGGCTTTACAACTTTGTATCAGAGCACATGTCTACCTTTCTGTAGCTTTTGGAAAAGAAATTAGTCCTTTAGTAGACAGTCACACATTTAGAGAAATGATTTTCGTTAAAATATTATTTTATGATTATTAGTTTCAAATAAATGAGTTTTAATAGGAATTACCAATTTGGAAATTTATAATTTAATACTTTTCTACTTCCCACTCATTGTTTGAGTTTTGTTGATTATATTCGTAAGATTAAAAGACTTTGTCAACACTTTAGCATTTAAGTGGCCCACTTGTAGTTCCTCATTACATGAAAGCCTTTTAATTGTGCTTTATTCAAATTAAGAAGACAAAAGGCAATATTTTGAATCATCTCCAAATTTAAGAAAATCCCCTTGTTAGATCTAACTTCTATTTCAAAAAATTTATATTTTACAAAATTTCTATATATTTAAAAAAATTATGCCAGATTTTTTTTTTTTTAAAAACTTGGATATTAAATGTCGATGCATTTAGCAGCCCTTTGAAGGGTGTTAATAACTAAAACTTTTTCATCAGATTTATGAGTTTAAGGACAATGAGAAATTTTGAAAAGTTTTAAACATGTAACTATATGAAAAATCCTTGGCAAGCGATGTTCGCTATTCGATCACTCTCCAATCGATCCAAGGTATGAAATGGGATGTCATTCTTTTAGCGTGATTATAAATTATCTTGTTTCGTATTACGAAACGATATAAGTTCAACTTACTTTCCATACCTTATTTGCTGAATCTTTCACATTTTTATATGAATATTGTTCATGTGAGCATGGTGTTTACAAAAAATATGTTTCAGATTATAATTACCGCAGGTGCACGGTTCATTAACAAGTAATAAAGTGGAAATTGTAAAATTTCGAGTATCGTCCCACGAGGATTGATTTGATTTGATTTCTATTATTAAGATCTTAACCAAATCTATTAAACTCAAGATGGTTGATTATTCGAAATTTATGACTAAACTATGACTAAAATCCAATTTAAGCCAATGTAACTAAATGAATGCAAAAGTTTGATGAAGTTAATGAATGAAAAGCACACCAGGATCCCGAATCACCAAGCAAGCTTACTTTTATCCTCTATTTCACAATTCGATAACGCGATGAACTGGTTGAAGAATCAATGTAAACTTATCCAATAATCTCTTTCGACTATAATTGAACCTAATTTCATATACCATTTGACTATATTTCTATGACAAATGAAATACACAAGAATGCATGATATTTTATAAACACTTAGAGATTCACGTAAAGCATAGCTGTATATTTCTATCTCATATCGAACCCTACGATGATTTCTACAGTGTAGAATATGTTTCTCTTCTTTCGAATGCATAAAATAGATCACCCAAACTCACATAATCACATGCATTCAACTATGAAGGCAAGAAAGTGTATATAAGTCATTCAACATCCATCAATCTTGTTTGAATATCAAATTGCAAAATAGAGAATTAAAAGGTCACATTGCGGGGTTCATAGTTAACGTAGTACTTAAAAAGTCTAGTCTAGCAAGGATAAAATAAAAGAACAAGAAAATTGTTTAAGAAAAGACATTACCCAAAATTTGAATATGAATCTTGAATACTTCAATTTTCGATGTAGAAATCTCTTGGTTTTGCCTTCTCCTTGCTTTTTAATGAGTTTTTCTCTCTAAAGTGGTGTAACCCTCATTTCCGGATGACCTTTTGCTTTTATAGTTGCCCTAGATTCCTTTCCATAAGAGGTTGAACGAGGAAAGGAAACCAGAAAATTCGCTCCGAAAATTAACCATGCTGCCGTATAGTAATATTCCATGCAGCCGCATGGAACAAAAAAAATTTCCCTTTTCTTTTCCTGCCACCATGTGTGTGGCCGCATGGTTAATATACCATGAGGCTGCATGGTAGAATGACTTTCAAGGTTCTTCATTTTGGTCATCCAACTTCATTTTTCTCGTCTTGACCTCTTTTGTTCATTCTTTTCCTCCAATCATCCCATGCATTCCTCAATTTATGATTCAGCTCGTGTCCGATCTTGAGTTGGCCTAGAGTTACTTTTTGGTTATTTGCATTTTGATCCCTGAACTTTCGTTTTCCTCATTTTTAGCCAATTTTCTCCATTTTCCCTCAAGTTTCCACCACAATCTTCATTATTGTCCTACAAACACAAGTTACACAAATTAATCTCTATTCTAAATATTTGTTGACAATTATTCATGTTTGTGAACTGAAATAAATGTATAAAAACGTCCTTATCAACTCTCCCAAACTTGAATCATTGTTTGTCCTCAAACAAATTCATAACTTATTTCCAAGTAACACATGGTTTAACAATTTGCCATATCTCAGGATTGGAACTTAGTAAGAAACACATGGACAACTACAACCATGAAAAATCAAATCAATCTCCACATGTTATGTGCAAAACCTAACGTGTGTGTGTAAATTAGTACCAACATATCAGGATCATGTTCGACTCATGCCCGACCCAATGTAGTCAGTTTTTCCCTTTCATTGCTCGAAAGATGCACATCCCCAATATTATTCTTTTCACTCAATTGTCTCGGGGTGTGTTCTAAGGTTGAACTTATTCATATCTATTCATTCTCNGTCCTCAAACAAATTCATAACTTATTTCCAAGTAACACATGGTTTAACAATTTGCCATATCTCAGGATTGGAACTTAGTAAGAAACACATGGACAACTACAACCATGAAAAATCAAATCAATCTCCACATGTTATGTGCAAAACCTAACGTGTGTGTGTAAATTAGTACCAACATATCAGGATCATGTTCGACTCATGCCCGACCCAATGTAGTCAGTTTTTCCCTTTCATTGCTCGAAAGATGCACATCCCCAATATTATTCTTTTCACTCAATTGTCTCGGGGTGTGTTCTAAGGTTGAACTTATTCATATCTATTCATTCTCCTCTCTCAGCTTAGATAGATCTTATCATCCCAAGTTCACATTTCAACAATTAGAGGCTTTTCTATTTTTTATTTCTTCAACCTTTGAGACTACACTAAGCTAATTACCCATTAGAGATATAGTCTTATCAATCGAATATCTGGGGCTAACCAATGCATTTCATACATAAGAGTATGTATGTTATTAAACAGTGAGTAATTTTTTTTGTGGCATCTTTAATTTGTTTTCTGTATAACCCCTATAACGAGCTTTATGCCGATGATTTCCAAGTCAAATGACCATAGGGTACTAGATTTTTAAACCCTTGCAGGCTAAGAATAACCCAATAACAAATGGAAAACTTTTTCTTTAAATCACTCGACAAACATACGAAAAACAGTAAATTAAAGCAGTAAAGTGACACAGTTATGCTGGACATTTGTACCACTCCCTCAAACTGAAATTCTACATTGCTCCCAATGTGCGAAGATAACACAATTATGAAGTATGCATAGAGGAGACCAAGTAGCAATGAAAAACAAAAAAGAAGGATTGGTACTTGTAACGCCCCGAGTTTCGTGAACCCGGAGTGCTACATCATTCTCATAAATTTCTTAAATGATTTGCGAAATTAACTGAATTTAAAAATCAAACATTGATCGTCGTGAAAATCATCAGCAATAAAACTCATTTAAATGTT
>CAIGRL010291169.1:0-10311 GCA_903798325.1 Fraxinus xanthoxyloides
ATTTAATGATTTAACCCAATAAAATCACCCTATAAAATCAATTAATTCCAACATCAGTGGGTAAAGGTTAACAATGGATGAAGAATCATGTAAATACTTTTGTGTGTGTGTGTGTGTGTGTGTGTGTGTGTGTGTGTGAATTTTGAGTTAGGCCATCTCACAATAAGTGAGGATATGCTATGACTAATTTTTTTCCTTGGTTCTTGTTCACTCGCAGTATGTGTACAACCAAAAGTTGAGCAAACAATGGTAAAGGTCCAACACTGGTGCTTCTCTGGCAATGGTCAACAATGGTTGAGTTGTGACCAAGCAGATGAAGGATTGGGGGTGTGGGGCCATTATTTCCTTTTTGATCAAAATATTTCATTTTTTTCATTTTTTTTTTTAGCTCAACAATCGGTGGAATTAACTGTTTCCGTCAATTTGAACTTAAGTTGCTAATTTTTTAAAGGTTTGGGATCCCTGGTGGCACAAACTGAAAGTTAGGGTAAAATTTACAAAAAATCCAAAGGTTTGGAATCGCTGCTGCAATTTCCCTAATTTTTATTTCAACTTGAGAACTCAATCCCACAACTTCAATTTAATAAGAAAAATAGAGATGAGATCCAACTAGATTTAAATTTAAAGAAAAAAAAAATAAAGATAGAATCATATTTTAATAAAATATCACGGTCATTATATTTGTAATTTTAGCAAATTATTAATTTATGGTACTAATGGGACGGAAGAGTTGTGTAAGGATTTTTAGAAAAGTATTATCTTATTAATTTATCAAAATTATTAATTAATTCTATTAGTTCAAAACTTCAAATAGGTGCCCAAAAAAATTATTATATAATAAAGGTTATCAAAATTATCAAGTATTATTTATAGAGATTATACTATAGTGCACAAAATCTAGGTGAGTATGATAAGAGAAATCCTAAAACGTGTCTTCCTTTTGTAAATTGCATTACAACTCATAGCATAGAAAATGAGTGACAAATTCTTTGATGAAAGTTTTAAAACTCTAAAAGTCTGCAACATTTTTTCTTGGCTTTCCACTTTAAATCGAATAAGAACCCTCCTGCAGTGTTTTGATTCTTTTCATCCTTAGTTAAGTATTTAAAGTGGTGAGATTTTCTTGCACGCTTTGATCTTCAATGGATTCACCTTTTTTATTTTTTAATTGTCAAATTTTATGACCCCAGGTGGCCTCTAATGATAGATAGTTGTTTGGCCAATAACAAAATTACAAGACAGAGAAGTTTGGATAAACAAGTAAATTGTATTGGAAAAGATTTATTCCTTCTAGATTTTTCATATTTACCATTTCAAGGCACGTATTTAATACACTGTACACTCATATTCGATCGTGCATCTCAAAGAGGATACGTATTATGTGTATGTAATTTAGGAATGAAATATGTCAATAATATTAATTATTTTAGTCTAATTTCAAAATAACTCGTGAATTTGAAGAATATTGAATTCTAAAAAACTTGATTTTAACATTCAAGAATTCTTAACTTTGAAATCTTGAAATCTTTTCACTGTTTCCACTCTGTCCTGTATGAAATTGATCACTTTTAGCCAGCATAAATAATATTCCCTGATTCACAAATTACACCATTGTTTGAGACACTTATGCATCCCCTGCTGAAATCCTCTGCCTCAATGGGCAATAACAAGAATTCCATTACAGAATTTCCCACCTCACCCCAGCCTGTAATTGTAGAAGAAATAACTCATTACACACACTCAAAACACCCCTTGATAAAAGTCAATCTGCCTGAAGTATTTACATGCACTGGCTGCAAGGAGTATGGATCTGGGATGAGATTTGCATGCCAGCAATGTGATTTTCAGCTCCACGAGTTTTGCGCTTCGTCGCCTCCAATATTACAGAACCATCCCCTCCACGGCCAACACCAACTCGTGTTCCACGTTAAACCAAAACAAGGTACGATAAAAGGCCAGCCTCAATACTGCTATTTGTTCTTCTTTTCTTTGCAAGTACTATGATCATCTTGACAATAACATGGAGTTTAACTGTCAGGAAAAGCTGGAATTTCATGGCCAAAGTGTGATGTTTGTAACAAAACAACCAAAGGGTTTATTTTCAGATGTAAAGCTTGCAGTTTCCAGATGCACCCATGCTGCGCCATGCTTTCAACTGAAAGGAACTTTCCAGTGCATCCACACACATTGAAACTGTTACCACTAACGAATACATCCTCATCAGGTACTGATACAGGGATTCTATGCGGTGAGTGCAAGAATATGAGATCAGGTCGATTGTACCGTTGCACGGTTTGTGATTACCATCTCCATGCAGTTTGTGCTAAGAATGTCATCAACGGGCTCCAGGGTATCCCTCCCCCGGAAAAGCCTAGCACGTTCGGAAAAACCGCCCAGGTTGCTACTCAGGTGGTTATTGAATTCGTAGGAGATCTTTTTGAGGGGTTTGGGGAAACTATAGCAGAATACCTTATACAGAACATTGGAAGAGGGAGGAACGTCAGAAGATCAAGAAGTGTTAATAATTGATCGAAGCTGCGCAGATCTCATACTACATACTACGTATATTTAAGATATCGTTTGATATGCAGATCTCATACTACATACTACGTAATGTGTTTCCTTAATCATGTCCCCGTCCAACGGGTCAACTATGCTAGTGTGTAACTTCATAATGTACATACTATGATTAATATGTTCCTGATGTGTTGTCTCAAGACTTTAAGCCAGATTTAATGTTACAGATCCGATTCTCATGCTTCCAAACAATAAAATATACAAGAATTGCTCAGGGTATGCATGGATTTACTTGCAATTTAAACACACCACTACATGAAAGAAAAACTCGCTTAAAATGGACAACCTGATATCTTTTATTTCAGATGGGATTTGAAAAATACGTCTATTTAACCATAAAATATTGCATTTTCTAGTTACCTAATAATTCTTTACAGTAATAAAACAAAAACATATCAAGTACAACATCCATCGTAATTTGCCAAGTCGAGTACTTCAAGCAAAAAGAAAAACTTCAAACGACTTCCTCTTAAATACTGCAACTGAAACACGTCAATATAAACATGAATTTGCATGATTTCGAGTCCTCAAGTCCATCTCGTACCATAAACTATGCTTAGGTTGAGTATGAGCAGCAGCTTTGCATCCAGATCCAGATAGATCCCAAGCTATTTGTCAAAGGTCAAAGAAGCATAAGTTCTTTAACAATTCTGAATTGTGATGTATATACACAACTTCTTCAGTGATTACTCTTCATTTTCAATGGAAATAACTGTATGAACTGGTATGGCCACTGCCAATATTTCTCCTCTTTTATCTTTTCTTGTTTGATGTCCTTCCAATGTGGTTACTTTTTCTGTTCACATCGTTGTTAACAAGATGTTTTGCATAAGTAATAACTACAACGGACCATAACCTAAGTTCTCCCACTTGAATGGGGCAACTGAACCAATATCCGGTGCACCTCTGAAGAACAGACAGACACAAACGCATACAGCAGCAATGGCGAGCATTGAATGAATGTATGGACGCTGAAGCAATCCCTGTGAACCTGGAAACTTCTCTCTGTATCTACCTGCTGCAGCTGCACACTTGGAACAAGATTTACATCCTTGGTTGATATGGAAGGTAGACTTGTGACCATGATCAACTTCCAGGCCGACTTGCTCAATGTTGTTTCCAATTGATACAGAAACTTGGAAATTCTTTTTATCTGCAAGCTTCTGAGCGACAAGCGTGTTATAGGAGTGGTTGTTCCTCATCATGGCATATGCATAGGGAGACAGCCCATTTGCATCGAGAACAGATTTCCAGCAATGCAACCCAATCTACAGATAGAATATCGAAATGGAAGGATCAAAACTTTCTATCTTTACAGAACATAAGCCAGAAAAATTAAAAAACTGCAATATTACATTAGAAAGCATTTCCAGTAGCTTCAAACCGTCAACAAAATGGAATTATGCAAGTAAAATATTTATAACGTTCATACATTTGAAAGCCTCGGATTTTCAAACCTCAGATTGAAAGTCAAATAGGAGTTTTAAGAGGAAAAATGAAAGTACCTCCTGTGGATCGCTCGTCAAAGCATCAACAATATCATCTGAACCCAACGTAGAAGCAGCCAAATGTAAAGCTGTGATACCACCAGGTCCAGCCATATTGGGTACAAAGATATACTTCTTGGACGAATCAGTAGAGTCGCTAATGTAGTAGTGAATAAGTAAATCAACCATTCTCCTACACCTCCTATTAACAGCCCTGTTCAAGAGGTGGCTTTCTGATAGCATCTCCAGAGACTCCCTTGCTAACCATTCACGTCCCAAGTTTATTTCTAGCAGAATATCCAGGAGTGCTTTGATCAAAGCACAAAAGTCATGTTCGACAGAAAATGTAAGAAGAAATTTAAACCGACTAAGTCTATAGTCCGGGCTCTCAAACAAGGAAGAGTTGTTCTTTCTCTGAAAAAGCCAGCCAAGTTCATCCAAGAAATGGAGGACTTCTTCCCTCTTCCTGGGCCTAACTGGATTCTGAATGTGATCAGATGAAATACCATCATGCAATAGAGCACCTTCATTGATTACAGACTCAAGAAGTCTCAATTCTTGACAGATGGTATTATCTGCTATGATTACTGGAAAGCTGGTACCTCTTAAGCCATTTTCAATCTGTTTCCAGAAATGCATGTCAATAATTTGAAATTTAATGCTAGATTACAAAAGATATTGTTTGCTAAGAAAATGCTACCTCAATGAAACAGCGGCTGAGCACACTAGAAGGACCATGAATTTTAAAGCTTCCCAAGCTTATCTCATCATATACAGTTTCTTGACATGCCGATGCTGGAAATTCTTTTATACTGTACCCATTTGTATGCGTGCAGTGTATCCTGCATGATAATCAAAGAACAATTTTTAAGAAAGCAAATCCCAAAATATGAAGGGGGATCAAGTGAGAATAGAATATCAGACACGTACTCAGTTCCTGGAATGGTCAAATTTCTCCCCCTCAATAGAAGAGAGGTTTCTTGCCCACCAACAACTGCCACAGGTGAGACCAAGACCAATTCTGGGGTATTCCAGGCTCTCCAGGACTTGCAAAGATGAATCTTTCCTGAACATTGTTGGGATGCAAGGAAGAGAAGTTAAGAGATCTCTCATTCAGATTTTGATGTCTGAGGGTGTGTGAGCTTGTGGCAAGCGTAAGCACGTATAGACACGCACATAAAAGACTAGTAAAAGAGATAATATTCAAGAGATGTAATCACAAATAACCACTTAAGTAACATAACATACCATCCTTATAGGAAGCCATTTGTTTGTCTGTGTGAACCAAAAATCTTCCATTTCTCCAGAAGTCAGTATTAATATCATTGACCAAAGACTTGACATAATCAAGGAGGTTTCTTTCAAGCTGCAAAGACACAAGTACAAAAGATGGTAAATGAAAAGCTATCAATGTAAAGCTAACATATTTTGTATAAGAGCACTCACTCGATCCCAGACATAGGAGGGCATCGATAAATACACAGATAGAACTATGCAACCAGGCCTAATATAGCTTTCTATTTCAGATGGACTGTTAGCAAGCCAATTGTATATCTGAAAAGAGAGGCAAAGTACACCATTAGTTGTCCAGTAAGAATGAGGAGAACAATCTAAAGTCAAGCATCAATATCTCACCTGAGCTCGCAACGACTCGGGCAAATGACTGGGATCCTTGTCAAATAGTTTAAAAACAATTCGGCCATTACGATCCTACACATCAAAATATATTCAATGAAATGTTTCCAACGTAAACACAACTATGATACTGTAAAATAAATAATGATACGACAAGGTACTAAAAAGAAAAATAACGGAGTGGTTGTCAAGTACCTGAACACCAGAATTCAAACTTGATGGTGAATGATCAGACCCAGTAGAAGATGTATACCCTGCTTGGTAAGGAGAACTCTGAATTGAGCCATTTTCAGCAGCTCTAGTTGAGGCTCCAAAAAGCTTAAGAGATGTACTGCACTGGTTGCTTGTAGTCGCTTTCGCATACATAGTATCCACTTCGCTAGTAGACACACTGCCATGCTTCATAGGTTCCCTTGAAGTATGCATTGGAAACAGGTCATGTACAACAGGTGGTGAAGATGAAGGAGACCTCTCTAGTGAAGGATTGCTACTATCAGATGAGAAATAGTTTCTACCAGATGGCAATTTTCTTAAGCTATCATCTTCAGGTGAGGAATTAAAGAGTTTTAACAGCAAATTTGGACTTGTCTCTTGAACATGGCAATCTGAATCTGCCACAGGAGAATGGTAACTTGCACTACTTCTCTCTCCTCCAACAGAGGGAAACTCCAAAGCAGGTCCTTTTTGCAAATTCAGACGTGTAGCTTGATCGACAAACGCTGACTTACTTTTCTCAGAGTCACTCCTATCGCTGCTTGGTTGAGATTGAATTTCAACTACACCAGAAGAGGGTGCTGCAGGATTTTCCGGAAGAACAGACAGCAAGTCCACAGTTGGTGGAAAAGAAACATTCCCACTCAATCGGCTTTGATTTCCAGAGGATTCAAGGTTAGGAGTACTTCGATTCGAACATCCAGGCAATTTGGCAGCTATGTTTTCAGGCCGGGGCTTTAAAGAGTTTATTTTATCAAGTAACTGTATGAGCTGATCTTTATCAGGTATGGATGAGAATTTGCTACTCCCGTCCTCAATATTCCCTAGAATCATAAGCAAGTATATTAAGCAAAATGTCAGATGTGTCCATGAGATGAGAAGAGAAAGGAATGGATGCTTATGTGCAGGTGATGGTCCAACACCAAAAATTAAAAAATTAAAAAAAAAAAATGGTAATTGCATTAGGGTGGCACAGCCAAAGCACCAACGTGCCAAATCAATTTGCTTACATGGTTTCATACCTTGTGCATTAGCTAGTACTGCCAACAAATTGACAATATCCACTTCTGAGTTTCCACTTTTGTCACGGCTTTCAGGAACTAACAACCGTGAAGTAGCATCATCTGGTTGAGTCTTTCTTCTCCTCCTGTTATGCCCGGCAAGTCTACGCCTACAGCTTCTCTTTCCCTCATCAAATTCTGAAAGGGGGTGGAACCTGAAAAAGAAGAAAGAATTGTCAATCAAATGCTGGCTCAACTTGGTCAGCTTAATAATCCTTCTCCTAAATCGGGGCAACTTAAGAGTATGAGAATCAAACCCAACAATCACACAGGATGAAATTAGGAGTTAACTACGCAGCCTATAGTCAAAAAAAAAAAACCACCAACCTGCTACACTGCTGGCAGAATCTTTGCATCTGTTTCCCCACCAAGGCTTTGCTGGCTTTGCTATGAACCTCGCAAACCTTATGCCGGCGGTGATAGTCCTTAGCCGCAGATAGATCTTCCTTGCAATTATCCACTTGACACACAGGATAGCTAGCACCACCAGGCGATCCAGATCTGACTCTTTTATTGGGCCTCGACACTGGTTGTGGCTCCTCTACTAAAGTCAATACACCATTCCTTCCATCTCCTTCACCTCCAAGCTTCAATCTAAGATTTTCATTATCGTTTTTATATTCATCGGATACGGGCTTCTTAGAATCTGCCATGTTATTTTGTACAACTTTCTGACTTGACACCTTCAACTGAACCGGAGTAGCATTTCCGCCCCGGACTACGTCAGATTGCAAAGGTCTGGCAATAAACCTGGCACTATCCCAATTCCAAGACATAGGATTCCAGTTATCCAAAGGATTCTGATGCGGAAAACTTGCAGGCTGAAAAGGCTGATTACGTTTCTTGGCCATCGGGCGCTCATCGCAAAATCTTCCAGCGAGTGACTGGTGGATGAATATTGGTGAAGCTACTTGTGCACCTACCTCTTCCATCTCTCCAAAACACAAACTTCAATAACCCCAAACAGAGAAAAAAAAGAAAAACAGAAATCTGCATCGTGCGAAAATGAGAAAAACTTAGAATTTTTAGACCTAAAATTCAGAAGCAAATAAAACTTGTCAACGCAAAAGTATCAGATTTGTAAAGAAATCCATAACACAAAAAGATTTTTCCAAAGGTAATTTACCAGCACATAATCAAGAACGTGAGTTCTTCAATTATTTTTTCCAATTTGCCGGAATCAAACATAAACTTCAGTTATGAAAATAATCATTACAGTAATCATCAAGTGAACAGAACAGAGATTGATTCAGACATCACATAACAAAAATACATAAAAACTAATCTAAAAACAACAAACTTTGTACCTTATGGATTACACAATTTCATCTTCCAAAACCCAACTTCGATGCCTCTCTTCCACACAAATATTCATACGATTCTACCACTTCAACAGAATTAAACCGTTCCGACAGCTTAGTACTAATTCCGACGAGTTTTCAAAAATAACCCATGAATGGATTAAACTGAATCTGAAAACGCGTATGGATTACACTAACAAGAGATCTGTGCAAAACCACAAAGAAAAAGTGAAATTTGGCAATGAAATTGCAGACCCAAAAAGCTCTCTTCTATTCCTTCTCTATCCCTCTCAGTTTCTCACTCTATTCCTACAACTATCTTTTACCATTTTTTTCATTGTTGTCCTTTCTTTCAACAAAAACTTTTTCTTTGTTTCACATTATTTTTTATTTATTACTATTAATTTTTTTATTTTATTTTTCAAAACAGTTTGTTTGGCACAAACAGTAAATTCAATGAACATTAGAGGGCACCACGTACCAGCCGCCAGTGGACCAACCACCTATCCAGGATCCTTCCATTTTCACATGGTCTTTTCCATTTTTATTTTTTCCCTTAAAAGATAATAATTACAATTTATAACTAGATGAATTTGGAAATTTCGATTTTTTTTTAATTAATTCTCTGTTTGGTGGGAATTAAAACCAAAATTTAAAATAGATTTTGATAAGAGTTATACATAAAATATATAGTTAAAACTAATAGTTGAATTTGACTTACGTTAAAAATCTGAATTTTAATTTCTACCAAACATGGACTATAATTTGTTAATGCGATATAGTAAAGTGTTTTTTTCAAAAATAAGGGGTTTAATTTAAAAAAATTCTTACGGAGCATTAATTATGTCACCACGCCACAATTCAAATGTGAACCTATTCGCTAATTTGCCATGTACTTACTTCTATTTATAAGATAACAAGTTGCATAAATTGAAAGAGCTTCATATAAAATAAAAAGAGTAATATTATTTTCAGTCACTCACTATCGTAGTCGTCCTACGTAAGACGACTACGTTAGTGAATAACTGTAAATAACATTATTCAAATAAAATTACCGTGCACTCTTAGAAGGAGGGGATAATTCAGTAGCCGACTCTCATTTATTTTGCAATCAACTTTTATCTATCTTATAATTGGATATGATCAATCCAAGAGACCCCATAATAATTATCCATGTGTTTGGCTTTTTCTTTTCTTGTTTCTTCTTTTGTCGAAATTCCATAATTTTATGTTTCGCCTATAAAGCAAATCCAAGAATAATAGATAAGTTATCCACCCCATGACGAAATATGGATTTGTTCAAACCATTATCAAGAAAAGTTAGATTTTGCTTTAAATTAAACTGTATTATTTTTTATGGAAAAAAATAGCTTACTTTTAGAAATTCATGTTGGATATCTTATTTATAATTGGATAGTAATTTCGGAAAATATCTACGCGTGAATTTTATTCTATTTTTTTTATTTTTTGCAGTCTGTCATATAAGTTTTTAAATTTAAAAAAAAAATAGAAAATAAATATGAAAAAATGATTTTTGGAAATGAAATTTAAAGATACCATACAAAATAGTGTGTCGGTATAATTTCAATTATATTAAAACAAAAAGGGAAATTGTTTAAAGCAAAAAGTAATATAAGATTTCAAATTATAACTTGGTTATTAGAAATATATTTACCATGTAGTTTGAGTAAAAGATCGAAGATTTTGAATACGACGTTATAAAATAACTTCATTAATACAAGGTTAAGTATAATGCAAGATATTATAAATAATTAATTATTTTATAAAATATTATAATTAGTGTAAATGACGCTGTATTGCTGTCAAGTCTCAAGTATGGGAGTATAAAATCTGAATAATGAGATTTGCTACTTCTCAAGGATGTCATGAGAAAAAAAAAAATCGAGTTTTTTTTTTTTTATTATTTTCTTTTTGTAAAATATAATTCTAACCTTGAAAATGAAACAAATAGTGCATATAAGATTATACTATATAATATAATAAAATGAATAAAATTGTAATTTTCTTTTTTTTTTT
>CAIGRL010291188.1:0-10012 GCA_903798325.1 Fraxinus xanthoxyloides
CAAAGTTCATATTTCTTGACAAAAATCACAGATTCCATGGATTTCTTCCTAGTTTGCTCCTCAAGGGTCTTCACCTGGTCTTGGAGTTGTTTCAAGTACTTAATGGCGTCTCCAAGAACAGAAGCCTTGTCCATCTGGTTTGTAAAGCAATGATAAATGCACATTAGCATGGCAATAAGCTATGGTTATGTCCACTTTTCTCTGCAGGTTTAACGAAGAAAAATTGTACATGGTATTTCAACGCTTCTCATAAACACAAAACCAGCCTAAATCTAAAATCCTTCATATAATAGGAATATTAGGACCACCATTGGGGACAACGATGGAGCGTGAGATTGAACAAGCAATGACAGATGAAACAACTTTGAGATTTGATGATTGAAAGTGATAAGCCGATTATCAAGTAAAAAATTTATATTCTGATACACATGTACTGGTGATTTCGAGCTTTGTTAATCATTGGCTGATGTACTATCTATATTAAGAAAAAAAAAACTAGTACCTTTTTCAATCCAGGAACCAGAGCAGACAAAGCTATGAACCTTTGGCTGAGCTTTTCTCTTCTCTTCCTCTCAGCCATAACATGATCTTGTGGTTGAGTCAGCCGCTCATTCGTGCAAATTCTCTTAGCTCCTTGAGAAGCCTTCGACGCATAATTTTGAGCCCTGATTGAAGGTTGGGAAATGACAGAATCAGAGGGAAAAGTAGGAATACTAGTAGACCATGTCTCCTCCTTGGGCTTCACAATCCCTATTTGGTTAGTGTAATTTGAATTGACCAAATTAAGATTGTTGGATATAGGTGGATTTGATATTTCATCAAATTTGCAGTAATTCCAAGGGTCAGTTTTCGATTCTAGTGTCCGTTTATAGTTGAACATCGACTGAGAGAAAGACTGATGCAACTCTTGATTACCAAATGCAGCAGCCATAGACCCCTTGCTCAGGTCATCAAGTGAGTTTACAGGCCATTGGTGGATGAAAACATGATCATCCATTCCCTGTAAATGGAGATAATATTGATCAATCTGGTGACAACAAATTGCAGTATATAATTTCAAAATCTTGGACACATAAATGCTCAAACCGAATGGAGCGCTAAAAATTATTTATGTGATGGACCCCAAATTTATTACGATTAAGACTTAGTATGTTCTTGTTGCTTACTAATTGGATGACACTCCTTATGTAAAAATTCATACAAGAAACTTTTAAGTTCGTTCCATTTTAATAACTAGAAGCAACAAAAACAATTTAAGCTCTATACTGATAAATTTGTCAACTAAAATTCTTTTTCTCCACTTTGAACGACCCAATATAAAGGGGGGAAAAAAGTCGATAAAGAAGACGATGGTTAGAATTTGCAGCATATTACCAATTCTGTCAAGCAACTGATGTTTGAGATCTCCATAAGCCCAGTGGAGAATCCTGCAAGAAAAAGAACTAGCAAGTTAATTTGTAAAGCCGACAGTCCAAATCTACGAACTACAAGGTTTCTCAATCCAAATTTATGTTTTGTGCATGCTCTGTGTGTGTATGTGTGTGTGACTTTGAGAGAGAGAGAGAGAGAGACCTTTTCAATGGTATGGACAAAGCAGAACTTTTTTCCCAAATTCCAGTCCTATAATCGAGGAAATTCCTTAACATTTATAAGTCCAGCATATAATCTCTCTCTCTCTCTCTCTCGTTTTTCTTCACGGGTTGTTGAATTATACATCAGAATATCCCTTTCATCAATAATCGGAATATAAAAATTGATTAAAAGATCTTGGTGGCTAGCTTTCAAGCTAGTAGAAAATAAGAAATAATTGGTCACCTTTGCTGTCCAATCATGAAGTCTTTCACAACTAGCTCCGTTGAACTTTGAGGTTGCAGTGTGGAAAAACTTCACCAAATCCCATGTAAAAAAAAGGCAATATTTTCAACAAAATTGTGCCCGAGTATGAAAAAAATGAGGACATTTTTCACAAAATTGAACAATATATTCATGTTTTACCGCAATCTAATTCAAAATGTCTCGTCTTTGATCAAAAAAGTGTAATAATAATATGTTAAAAATATAAAAGTAACATGAGTCGATCATAGAAAAAATACAAGTCATCTAAAGTTTCTTTTGTTTCGTATATGCACATGGGTGACGTACTATCAACCCATGATTAAACGAAAATCCTTGTCAAATTAAGATTAGTATTAATTTATGTTTCAAAGAGTTATGTTGCGTACAGGACCGATGTGACTTGCCTAGAGGACTATCCCAGGGTGGGGTGGGGTGGGGTGGGGTGGAGCATTTTGTATCCCAAATTAATTTTGTCAAGGTTGGTTAAACTTGATTTTTTTTTTTTGAAGACTTGCTCTGTTGGCACCTATATGAACACAGCCATAAGTAAACTAATAATTTAGCCCCATTTAAAAGAACTTTTAGGAAAAATAAATTTAAAAATAGTGATTCTTTTAAAAGTAGGAAAAAAAAATTTAAGTTTACTTGTAAAATATTTTATTATAAGAATGTGTTTTTGAAAATAACTTTTATAAAAAAAAAATACAAACAGTGTTTTAGTTTCTTGCGAAATTCGTATTCCCGCTACAATTTACCAAAATACGAGTCAATTATACACCAGTCGAGCAAGAACTTCCCGCTGCATTTCCAATATCGGATTCAAATACAGAGTTCAAGTCTAATATACAAAAAACTAAAGACAGCACTTGATACATGGGAAAAATGTGGGAGAACATGTCTATATTAACAAGAGAAAACTCGTAGAGATGAAGATTCCATTTCTATTACGTACAATAACAAATCTAAACATACATTATTTATTACAGGGTATATCTGTGTGTAATCATGTTCCCAAACACGAAGGATTCTACAATGCCTTGCAAGAATATGTATGTACTACTTGGCAACCTGTTGCAAAGGAGGCCAAGCAATCTCGTCATCATCTGTGTAGCCATTTATGAAGAAATCCGAGCAATTTTTCCAGCACCCATGATTATATGGGTTACGGAACCCCCCATCTGGACCCCGAAGATATCCATAACGTATAGCATTTGCCAATTCATTTGTGGTGATGTTCCGAGCAATCTGCAATTAAAAAAGTCAACTGTAACCATGCTCCCTAGGAAAGGTACTATAGCAGTACATTTGTATGTATAATTCAAAGAAGACTACTCGAGTGTGTTTTGAACCAAAGAGAATGATATTCACCGAGCAGCAAAGACAGGAAGGAAATTTAAAGGAAGGGAGGGATCCATTACAAGACGTGGCACATTGGCAAGCATGTTTGGCTAAGTATAAAATAAGTAAAAGTCTAAAGTCAACTCTTTATTCCAAATATGTTTAGATATGCAACTTATTTCTTAGTCTAGATTAAAAAAGGTTAATACCTTTGAAAGTAACTCTTAACCTTAAATGTCAAAATTAGTAATTTATTTCTAACTTTGACCCATTAATAAAATTATAAGTAAATTTAGACCTTCACAAAGGAAGTAGGCCCTTGTGGTAAAAAATGTCAAGAGTTCCCAACTATTGGCTGACATACCAAGGACCCCGCCAATTTACGCTTTGCAAAACATGGCCAAGTAAATTTAGACCTTCACAAAGGAAGTAGGCCCTTGTGGTAACAAATGTCAGAGTTCCCAACTCCCAACTACAGGCTGACATACCAAGGACCACGCCAATTTAAGCTTTGTAAAACATGGCTCGATAGGCAATATTATTCACGCAGAGAGCAAGAATGATACCACTACAGGGATACAAAATTTCAGCACCAGGGGAAAAAAGTCAAATCAAGCAAGTGGAGCATACTCAAACAAATTGAGCATCTAAAAGCTTTTCTTCCTTTCCCTTTCTTCATAAGTCGATATCAAAATGCACTCATATTGTATGGATGCAGTTCATTGAACCTGATAATATGACCTCAAAGAGTAGAAATCATTAATGATTAAAACTACAAGTATATTATCTATTCAAACAATTTTCACTGGTTCATATAATTAATTATGACCTCATGAACTGAATAAAATCAAGTAAAAGCAATCTGACAAAATTGAGAAACAATAATCGACTACAGTGAGCACTCTGAAACAGACAAACATGAATGTGCCTAAAACTTGAAGCAAATAATCAAATGTCAACTCTTCAATTGTGATTGGAAAGAGAAATGAAATGAAGAAAAAAAGGCATATTCCTTACCTGGGATGCTTGAACCGTCAATAACGTTGCAGCGGCAATAAAGATAGCTGCATCCATGACCAGGAAAGAAATAATCCCAGGATAATTAAAAACAGTGTGATGAAGCCATGTTTCTTCCCTTGCCAATGCTGGTACAGATGTCCAAATTCCTGCCATATTACACAACGTTCAATCTTATGAAAAGTTTGGGAGTAACATTTACAACTAACAGTAAATAGAAGTTTAGCTCCTCTGACATACTTTGAACAGCAACAATCCCACCAATAAATGCTGTTGATGTCCCCAAGCAGAGAAAAACAAAAAAGTCCCGTTTATTCCTCTGCAATATTCATGATGACAATAATCAACGAAGTTAATAAGAAATAAAAATGTGGGAGACAAGGGGAATAAATGGTAAACCAGTAAGAATTCTCACTGGGGAACAAGCAAATAGCACCAAGTTAGGCTGCAAATTCAAAAACTCATAATGTCCTGCAGCATATTCAAACCACTTGACGCCATCGAGAAGGACATAGATTTTAGTAAATGTTAATATTCTTTAAGGTGATCAAAGGTGTTTGAATGCCAGCTTCAAGAAAGGAAAAGCAAAAAGTAAAATTCATCAAACACAGCACAAGTGATAACCCATTTAAATGGGAAACAAACATAGTACTTTATATGTTGTCCATCCATGTTAATTGACAATAACCCGGCACAACCATTGTATAAAAGGCATGTGTGGCATACGCCTTGAGGCCCGTCTAAAGGTGAGGCAAGCACTTGGTTCTTCAAAGCTTATACCTCTTGAATATGAGGCATTCAACTAGACTCATTGCATCTAGAGGTTTATGAGGTTTGCATCTCAGTTTTCATGGATTGTGGATTTTTCATT
The DNA here is from genome assembly GCA_903798325.1 of Fraxinus xanthoxyloides. Classification (NCBI taxonomy): domain Eukaryota; kingdom Viridiplantae; phylum Streptophyta; class Magnoliopsida; order Lamiales; family Oleaceae; genus Fraxinus; species Fraxinus xanthoxyloides. Next base: position 5,063 of record CAIGRL010291188.1, read on the forward strand.
TTTTCTGAAGTTAGATTTATTTATTTCCTTTTGGGTTTTGGTTATTTTATGACCCTGGAAGAAAAACTGGGCTCAATTTATTGGAGTACATTTTTTGGACATGTAATGTTGGGCATGGGCATCTTTATCTACTTATAGGTATGGCTTTTCCCTGTTTTTACCTACTTGGAAAAAAAAAGGGGCTTAATTGAACAGGGTGGGCTTTTGGGTTTCAAAGTTGGGTTTCTTTATGTGCTTTGGGATTTGGGAGGAGAGGAAAGGGGAGGACATTGCCAGTGATGGGGACAGGGATAGAGGGATAATACATGCTGATACATCCTTAACAGATCCTCGTAATGATGATGATATGGATGAATTTGTGGACTTATCATCACTGTGAGTCTATCCATAGGCCTCTATCACTATGAAACCTAGCCCTTATTTGATGGTCATTATTTTAAGAAAATGGAGTTTTGAATAGTGATTTTTTGTAACGTGTGGTTAAAAAGTTCGGAAAAATTTTGGATTTACGTGCAAAATATTTTATTGTGTAAATTTGTGGTTGAAAATGAGTGGGAATTAAAGATTTTTGAAATAATGGTTACAAACAGGGGCTTATCTTTTGCTATTAACTTTATGGTTTATGTGAGAATGTACTATTCTTTTTTAATTTGAAACATTGCACGTGATTATAGTAGATTCTAAGAATTTTTTTAATGTGTGCCTCTCTTTTCTTCTCAGTTTTCATACAAATTGCTGATTGTTTGGTTAAGAATTACGAGCACTCATCATCAATGGCATAATTCTTGGGCACCCACAAGCACTAGGAAAGAGACACCCATTTTCCAAATAAACTCTTCAGCCTTTATATCATACGAAACTATCAACTAGAATTCTATATAGGACAGGTCACAATGACAGAATTTTTTTGTATAAAATCATGGTTTTCTGCTAGAGGGTGTACATATTTACTAGGCCCCTGTTTGATCTTCATTATCTAATAATTCATTTTTCTCCATATTCATTTTCAACTACACATTTTATAACTAAAATAATTTGCACACAAATCCAAAATTTTTTCTTACTTCTTTAATCATACATTCTCCAAAAACTCACTATAACAAAATTCATTTTAACATAAAAATAGGGCTCAAACAGGGGCTAGATTTTACTTTGAGCGGGTCACAATAACAAAGAATACCAGGTCACAGCAATTTGCATAAGGCAAGTCACTGGAACACCGGAAAAAAGCAAGACCAGATTGAATGTGATATGGAAGAGTGAATAAATTCAAGAATCATAAAAGGACCAAGGGGAATTTGATTCTAGCACCATATTATGCTGGGACAAAAGAGTACGGAATGAGATTGAGGATAAATAGAAATCACAAGTGATCAATTCAAATTCAAAGCCTACACAAAATTTTCGTAGGGTATCACGTAAACTATAAATAATAGATAATTCCTGAATGTTAAATTAGTCACTGAGTAAAAATCGTATGTATTCTTAGTACTTACCTTCCCCACACAGTTTGAGATCCAGGGGCAATGGTGGTCAAACTGTTCCACACAGCGTTTACATGTAGGACAGTGCTTGGAGCGAATAGGTCTTATTATCTACAATACAAACAACATAAGAAAACAAAAGGTTTAAAAGAGCACTCAAGCACCAAATGCATCAGAGAAAGCAACCAGTTGCAATCATACATTTCTTAGTTATTTGATATCAAAATGACAACTTTGCAAACAAACCTTGCATGTAGGGCACAATTGGGACCAGTTTCCCGTCCAAATGGGGTTACTATTCAAACCAGTGTTCAATAAAGGATCCTGCGTTACATTAAAACAATTTGATCCAGTACCATGGTCGCTTGGAAAAATTGAGAGACCAACTATTATACAAGAGATTAGGTACCTCCACATCAGAATGGCTATCCACCCCTTTCTTTATATAACCAGGATCTTTACTGCAGCAGAATGAGAGAATCATCACCAACTAAAAGAGAAGTAACAATAAGGATCCAACTTGAAGACAAAAAATGAAAACTGAAACTATATTTGCTGTTGCTTTTTTGTCCAAAACAACACATAATTGCAGAAAGATATCTCTAAACACAAGGGATTTCAGGTAGGTAAGGAAAAACTAAGGCTGCACATTGATCGGTTCGGTTCAGTTCTCATCAGAACCGAACCGACCGACCCAAAATTTTCGAGTATTTAATGGAACCGTCGGGTCCAAATATAATTATGGAACCGTTTGGGTTAGGTTCGGTTCGGTTCGGTTCTGTTCGGTTCCGTACCATAATTAAATTTTTTAACATTTACAACAACACTACATAAATACAACTAATGACATACTTATTCGTAATTTTTACAAATTAACATAGCCTAATTTAAAAACATATAAATAACAAGTTGTCCAATAAGATTAATTCAATGTATACAAATATCAAAAAATTGATACTAACATTAAAACATCGGTGATTCATATCAATGATTCATTTGCTTCAAACAACCCGCATAAAGAAAATGAAATATAAATTAAAAGTTATAAAAATAAAATATTTTTAATTATTGGTAATATTTACCAACTATTTGATTTAATCAGTAGTTACCGCTGCCGGTGAAATGAAGGAGTTTCAAAATAGATTTGGGAATGAGTATGTAGGTTTTAAAATTATCAAATGATTTGCATTTATACGGGAGTGGGTGCTGCTTACCAAATGAAATTAGAATGGAAATGTGAATGATAAGGCCCAAATGTTAGGCTATCAAAAAAATAATTTTGGTGGACTTGGCATGTTTATTTAATTAATTTGCTAATTTGTTTAAAAATAATAATTTAATTAATTCAGTATAATAAATTTAAAAAATTATTTAGATTCGGTTCTTCGTCTAGAATCGAGAACCGACCCAAACCCATCAATTTTCGATTTAGATACCCATTCGGGTATTTAACTTATAAAAAATCACTAAATTCGGTTCTGGTCGATTCAGGAGTTTTGTTCAACCCCACACGGTACCAAATCTTTAAAAAAATTGCAGCTCCTGTTCTCATTAATGGTTTTTCGTGCGTTTAACCACAAAATCGTTAATTGACCCTAGAAATAAAAAAAATTATAATTTCCACCAAATAGATAAAGACAATTTCGAAATTACACACACTTTCCACCAAATAAGTTAAAAAAAATGAATTAAAAATCCAAAAAAAACAACTTTTCATCTCCCCCCCTATCCCATCCTATGGAAAATCAACCACCATGTTTTGGACTTCCATTGGCTTCACCCAGAAGAATTGTTGTATTGAAGAAGTAGAGCCATCAATTAGTTGAGAGAATGAATGCTTGAACGGAAATTTTCAGAATATGTCCCAAAAATTAGATCAATTGGCTGGTTAATTGGTTCAATTGATGGATTAGCCACTGTAATATGGGCCTCAATTGGATGTTGTTGGGTAGAATTCATCATTTGAAATGCATTTAGTCAATAAATTGACCGATTGCCTATTCTCGCAGAAACTGTTCGCGAGTGGAAAATTAATTCTGGACATCGATGTGTGGGATCGGTTTTGATGAATCAAGGCCATGAAATTGGTCGCCTTGGTGAGGAGATTCGGCTGGTGGTGGTTTGCGATCATGGGTGTCACTAGAATGAGGAATTTGGATGGAGGTCGTGCATTGCTTGCGGTTTTGAAGCTATTTTCTTATCTGATTTGGTTGTTATTTGGGACGATGTTTGTAATGGATTTGTAGAGGTTGAAGATGTGAGTTTATTGGTGGTGGAATCCGATGACGACGATGGCTAGAAGTTGGTGTTTTGTAATAGATCTTTAGAGGTTGAAGTGAGGAGTTTTGACGTGGTGATTTACTTGGTTGTTGGTGGTAAACTCGTTGGAGGAGTTTTATGATGGACCGGCGATGGTGGGAAGGTGGTTGATTTTCCGTGGGGTGGGGTTGAACATTTTTTGTAATTATTTTTGGAATTTTTAATTCATTTTTTAACTTATTTGATGGAAATTGTGTGTAATTCTGAAATTTTCTTTGTTTATTTGGTGAAAATTATAAATTTTATTTATTTACGGGGTCAACTAAATATTTTTGTGGTCAAATTGAAGAAAACAGTTAATGAGGATTAGAAATGCGATTTTTTAAAGGTTTGCTACCTTGGGTGGTACAAATGAAATGTTTGGTATCTCGACTGCAATTTTCTCTTAAAGAATTACAAGAGAAAAATGAAAGAAATAAAATATGTCGATAAAACCTTATTTTGAAGATTCTCTAAACTTGTTCACAAAGGTAAAATTAGGGGTGAAAATGGGTCGAGCCATCGATTCGACTTGTGTACTGCTTGGACTCGTATTGAGACGAGTTATGGGTTAAGTCAAACTTAAATTCATGAGTCAACTAATCTTAAGCTCGTGGATCGACTCATTCTTTGACTTATTTTATTAGTTGTAAAAAGAAATGAGGTGGCTTGAGGGTCGGCTTGTGTCCATACGAGCCCAAAGGGTTGAGCTAAACATTACTTGTTAGGTGTTTAAGGACTGAATCGGCTTGGCTCAATCTATTATCACTACTAGGTAAACCTACCATGAGATGAGTGGAGGCAATTTTTAGTGGGCTTTCATAGGGCCGAAATGAGCTGAGTTTTCTAATGTGAATACCCGTATTTGGTAGTGATTTTAATCTAAATCAAAGTAAATAATTAATTTTAACCACGTACCCATAACTTCTCAACTACACATTTTATCAACTCTTATTAAAATTTACTAAAAAACTGATTTTAATCCCCGCCAAACATGGGCTAAATATGCTTTAATTTTTTTTATCTTCTTCCAAACGCATCCTAATAATTGTTTGTTTATGAAAAATTATAATTTGATAGAAATAAGGGATGTATAAATAATAGTAGTTGTGAGGTGTACACAATTTGTAATTAAAGTTTGACAAAATTTGTTCTTTTCCAAATGATG
>CAIGRL010291197.1:0-16261 GCA_903798325.1 Fraxinus xanthoxyloides
TTAGCTCTTTCGATCGAATTCTAGGCATTCGACGCAAATTAACGAGTTTAATTGATCAATTCTTGTGTTCTTCATATACTTGTAACATCAGAAATAAAAATGTATCGTGCCAGTTATTGTGCATGCGGTACATGTTAGATTCCATTGGTTCTTCCTATGCTCAATGATAGAATATGCTGTCTAACTTGTTATCTCATGTTAGCAACGAGAAAACAACACAAAAAGATGCCTTGTGCAAGGAATATGACATATTACTATTATTAAAGTGTAATGAATATGACATAATCTTAAATTTATTAATCTTTCACCATATATATGTACATATTATCCGTAAGCCTAATCATCTTCACATCAGCCATGGCAATCACTATTGATTCTCCATTTCAGTACTTATTTTTCTCCATCTGCATAATACTTGTTGGGATTCTTTCCTTTATCAAGAAGAGTGCAAATTCCAAGAAAAATATTCTATTGCCACCGAGCCCCGCAGCGTTGCCGGTGATCGGCCATTTGCATTTGCTGAGCTCCACCTTGCACATTTCCTTCAAGAATTTATCTTCTAAATATGGGCCTTTTATGCTTATTCGTGCGGGTTCAACCCCGTCATATGTTGTCTCTAATGGTGCCATAGCCAAGGAAGTGTTTAAAACTCATGATATTAAATTCGCGGCCAGGCCGGAATTTGGTTCCTCGGATTACCAAATATACAAGGATACATTGTTTTCTACTTTGGATTATGGGAAATATTGGATTTTCTTGAAGAAAATATGCATGATGGAAATTCTTTCGACGCAGCAGATTAATCGGTTTGCTGATATTAGAAGAGAAGAGATGATGGATCTGTTGAGAATTTTTGTGAAGAAAGCGGAGGAGGGAGAGGGATGTGATGCGGGAGTGGAATTTATGGCGATGACGAACAATTTGATCTCAAGAATGACGATGAGCACGAGGTGTTCGACGAATGTGGATGAAACTTCAGAGATAAGGGAAGTGGCTAAGGGAATAACACTTATTTCAGGGTTGTTAAGTTTAGGAGAAGCATTTACTTTCTTGAAAAAGTATGATGTGTTTGGGGCAGGAAGAAAAGTGAAAGCCCTTTTGCTCCGATTCGATGCTTTAATGGATCGGATTATATTGAAACACAAGATGGAGATTCAAGGTGGAAAACGAGAGAAGGATATGATGGATATTCTCTTAAGGATTTCGGAAGATAAAACTTCTGACGTGAAGCTTACTAAAGCTGGTATCAAGGGCCTGTTTCTGGTTAGTCCATTGCATCCCTTTGTTTCATTGAATTTTCTTCTTATTTTTCATGTTAGGGGCAGAAATATGTTTTTCCCAAGCGAAACATAGGAGAGCACCCCCTCTCCCAAAGTTAAATGGTCATTTCCCCTAGTTCCTATGACATGGATCTCTCGAACGCTGTTTTCGACTCCAATCCTTGGTTCTTATGGCATGTTTTGTAGGAAGAAATAGACAGTATGGACAATATTAAGGAAGAAAAATAAGCTAAAATCTTGTTTATTATACTTCTCAGTGCATTCAATATTTTGTACTGAACTTGCATAGATAAAATATGTATTCAATACAAGTAAAAGTGACTCAAGAAATTACATTTTTCATCGGGAAAATGTTTCTGAATAGAAATGTGTATTTGACAGGATCTTTTCTTGGGAGGTACAGATACAACAAGTGTGGCTTTACAATGGGCACTGGCAGAACTCCTTAACCATCCAGAGGCCTTAAAGAAACTTCAGGATGGTATCGACAAAACTGTGGGGTTAAACAGGCTAGTCGAGGAATCAGATGTCCCAAATCTTCCTTACTTGCATGCCGTTATAAAAGAAACTCTTCGACTACACCCTTCATTGCCCTTGGTCTTCCGAAAATGCAGAGAGGACTGCAAGATCAACGGTTTTCCCATAACTAAAAATTCTAGGGTCGTAGTAAATCTGTATGCAATCAATCGTGATCCAAACGCTTGGGAAAATGCTGCAGAATTTGTTCCAGAGAGGTTCTTGATCAATACTATAAACGCGATCAGCCATGATGATCCCGAGGACATGAAAGGCCAGAATTTCAGCTACGTGCCATTTGGAGGTGGACGTAGAGGTTGCCCGGGAGCTGGTCTAGCTACATCAGTGTTGCATATAACACTTGCAGCAGTAATCCAATGCTTTGATTGGAAAATAAAGGGGGTTGATAAGGTTAATATGGAAGAAGGAGCAGGATTCTCCGCAGCAATGGTTCATCCTTTGGTTTGTTATCCTATCTTACGCGTTAATCCTTCGGTTATTGCAATTTAGTACTTCATGCAAAGAATTTCCACTTGTGATCACAGGAAGTTAAGAATGTTTCTTTTACAGATATCGGATTAAGTAGTTAGTAAAAGAACGCATGTACAAATACTTATATTTCCTATGATGAACAAATAAGACTGTCATTAGAAAGACAAACTCCACCTACATTTTCTCCTAATCAGTTCAAAGCTCAGTTGACAACTTGTGTTGATACTTTATGTTGATCCCAAAAAATGAACTCAATAGATGCCGGGCCCATTCGTGCATGTGTGAGCTAGATCCAACACGTAACGACAAATCAACGATCAAGATCACTCCAAAATTGGGCGTGGAAGAAGCTCAATGACACGAGATGTTTCCATTCAAGTTCTGGCGAGATATCCGAGATATGATTGTATAATAATAACCAATCACTAAGAACTTGATTTGAACGCGAATTAAATGTTGTCAATCAATATAAGAGAATAAAACAGGTTGCTTTGAGTATTTAAAGTTGCATTAGTCTTCAATTGTTACGAGGTGGGGGTTTTTATAGTCTTACAGACGGAATGATGACCTTTGGATGAAATTACATGTGGCCTCATCTCCCCGGTTTAGGCATAAAATCCTAACTTCTTTAAGCTCCTATTTGAGTCACATTAAAATTTCAATTCTTATTTTTCTACTCATTTTCAACCACACATTCTTCAATAAAAATAATATTTTCAATCAAATCAATAACTTTTCTTTCATTTTCAACCACACATTCTCCATCAATCTACAATTCCAAAATACATTCTTCCAAAGTAATGTGGCTCAAACACACCCTAAGCATTAAATACTCTTACACCATATTGATAAGACAATCATCAAAATAAGATTTCTATAATAAATTCAATATCTTTGCACGTGAGCCGTTACTAGCTAGTTGAGCCTCGGACTCAGGCATGTGCTTTGGCTTGTCCACTTTGGATTAGTAGCGGGCCTCAAAATTTACTCCCACGGCCTAGTCCTCCATGGTAGGCGGTTCGGTAGGAGTGCGCCCACAACTTAGTTAGCTCGGCCACCTGGCAATGCCAATAACGAGTCATAACAATAGTCCCTCAAGTCCATGTGTGATTATTTATATCATGCGTGGACTCTAGTAATGCGCGAGGTATCTTATTAGGCAAGGTATCATAAAAAGTTTTAAAATTTGTGACTCATCACTTTAATTACTCGTTCTGTTGGGGCATCTCCACAAAGCATTGGGATGGACCGCGAGTGCTGTGAGAAGTGAGGAACTCGAGGGAAGTTTCATTAAAACTTGGCGACCTCTCAAGTCCATCCGAATCAGAAGAGGGGGTAATAGAATGTATTGTGAGAATATGAGCAAATTTTGGAACTCATAAATGTAACTAAGCCTAATCGTGGACCATTCTAGTGGATATTTGACTTAATTTTAAAAGTTTTTGAAACAAAGTAATGAGTAAAAATACTAAAAACATTATAATATTTTTACTACACATTCCAATTGGTTGGAACCTGCCTTATGAAATTTCCTTAATGTCTTGTAGTTTGATTCACCTTGTTCAGCAATCACCGAAGAGTTGAGGTTGACAAGTAACCTTTATTTATTTCGATTATTGAGGTTAGGACTTGGGAGGTCACTCGATTTTGATAATAAGCAAAAACCAAATGGAAACTCTACACAGCTTAGGTAATCATCTTGTAATGAGAAATGATCACTTATTTCTCTCAATTGCTTATTAATAAGCCATATGGTAACTCAATAATAACTAACCAAAAAGGGGATGATTTGGTTTTCAAAATTCTTTCGAAAAATTAATCTGAAATCAAGCACGTGATAACTTGATAGATTAATTCAAATAGTAAGCACGAATATGAAAACATTAAGTAAAGATGGATGGAGAATGCAAACAGTATAATTATAGAGGTTCAATCCAATGCAATGATCTATGTCCTCCTGCATCCGTTACCAAACTCTTCAGCACGAGCAATGCCAATTTCACTATGTTGATTGACTTGTGGTGTAATCCAACCCTTTACAAACTTTCGACAACTTACAAACAATGAGTATCAATTCTTATACAACGTTGAACTTTACGGGACCTCAACACGATTCACAAGTTTGATGAAAATTGATTTTACAATTGAAACTTTTCTCTAATAAATGATATGATCACAATTAAGTATAAAGAGAGAAATAAGCTAGCACTTTAAAAAATAACAATGAATGAAGTTCAAGTGTTAAATATGAAAAACTTTGATATGTAGAATGATTTTGAAGAGATAATTTGATCAAACGTTTTTCAAAACTGAAATGATTTGATAGTAATAAATGATATGAGAAATCAATACAATTTTACTCAAAAGAATCTCACTTTAATGTTCTTATGTTGTATTAATGAATGACAAGTGAGTTGATATTTATAACAATTGAAAATGTGAAATTCTCTGTCGAACCAGACGATCATCCGAACGTCCAGAACAGTACCAGACGACTGAATAGCTGTTACTTCTTCAGAAATCAGAACGATCGAGAACTCAACCATTGGAGGTAAGTCGGACGATCGGTTCACCATCCGGACGTCTGGATGGACATAAATGTCTGGTTTGTTTTCTGACACAGGGTAGGCTTTTGCATGACTTTTTACTTGATTTTTCAAGTTAAGTGATGCTAATCAAATTGAAAATTAAGTTGAATTCTTACATTTAAAAAATAAATTTTGTGCAAACGTTTTAAGAAGTAAATTTTATCGTGCATAAAAATTCGTTATTTGAGCTTTCAATGAGTCATTGCTAAAGATTAAAATATTTTACCTTTACAAATGAGATCAAATATATAGTTCTAATATTTTCGATTGATTTGGCGCGAGTGCACGATTTGTTGCTCAATTTTGAATTTGGCGCAAGTGCTCGATTTGTCTCCGACTGTTTTGGCGCGAGTGCTCGATTGTGAATGCTTTATTTTTATTTTGAGCTTTCTTGATCGTCACATTTACGTCCTTTTCTAGCAATTATTTTGTCTTCAATTTGATCAAATTCACAACATGTAACAAATACAAATACTAGAGATGAAAATATTTTGTTTGTTATAATAGAAACATAAGATCGATCATAGGTATTTGCCTACATAATAAATAGTTAGTCAATCAATAAAATCCTATGTTTAAGGTTGCAATTTATCCCATTGGCCCCCAAAAATTATTGTTGTTATAGCACCATGTTTGGCTAATCGACTATGAAAAATTTATATAAGAAAAAAACTTAGTATAATATTGCTAGTTAAACAATATGTAAATTCAAATACTATTGACACTCGTTTTCGTTCTTCAGGGACTAAAGTTCTAAAAGACGAAAAAATGCGAGGTGAGAAGGCATAAAAAAGACATCAATCTTGTTTGATCCCATTTTTTTTTTCAAAATACATTTTTATAATTCATTTTCAACTATACATTTTTCAATAAAATAATATTATACGTAAACCCAAAGATTTTCCTTATTTTTTAACTATACAGTCTCCATCAATCTACCATTCCAAAATATATTCTACACAAAAATGGGATTCAAATATGACACTCAATATTATCTTGTCACGTCTTATAATTTTAATTTTGAGTAATTAACTTTTTACCTATTTATAAGTAGAAAAAAATTACTCGTTTCCATAGTAGTTATTTCCTACCACTAAAATAAATAACTTACTTATTTTCAATATTGCTTATTTAATTATAAGCAAACCTTCTAAGCCTAAGCAAACATGCTCTTTACAAGTGCGATAGAACATGGATAATCTGAGGTGGCATATGGGGATCCCTGTATTCTATTCCACCATGTCTCAACCTTCTTCTCCGCCCACAGTTTTCGTATTGAAGACCCCGATATTTCATATTCTATTCCTTTCTCTGCAATCTATATCCTATCTTGACTCGCTCACTCACATTTTTTTTCTCTTTTCTTCTTTGATTCAATGCGTATAGGTGTATAAGTTTTTGCAATGTTTGCATTTTGCCTTTGATCTATATTTTGTTATTGATATTCATGAGATCCGATTCAATTTATACTCTTCAAAATTTGGACCTAAGATTTCATTTCTTATTGGCCCAACAAAGATTTTCCTTTTTTCCTCACATAAATTGAAATTCCGGGGTGAAACTTTTGTAAATTCGATCCACTTTGTGCTGGTACTGCTCTGTACTGATTTGGATTGATTTTGAATTGATTGAAAAACATAATTTATCATTGGTTTTTTTGGGTTTCTCTTCGAAATAAAGTTGTGGGTTGGATTAGAAAATGGTGGCTGTTAACCTTGGAACCCTTTACTATGTTTTGGATCATGTATATGGTGCATTATTGCACAGAACAAAGATAAGTCCACCATTTTTTTCAAGAGGGTGGGGTGGCACAAGACTTGAGCTTTTGGAGAAAATGATAAAGCAATTGTTCCCTGATGTAGGACAGAATTGGCCTCCTACATTGGTGCAACCTATTTGGAAGACAATTTGGGAATCCAAAACTGCTGTTCTTAGAGAAGGGGTATTTAGGACACCATGCGATGAGCAACTTCTTAATGCATTGCCTCCTGAAAGTCACAATGCCAGGGTTGCATTCCTTGCTCCAAAGTTCTTGCCTCCACAAAAGATGGCCTGTGTGGTTCACCTTGCAGGTAATAACTTAGAACAATATAGGTACCCAGTTTAAGTTTGATGTGATTTGTGTAAGTTTGTCAATAATTGAAAGGAATAAATTTATTTGTATATATGATTTCTGATTTAGTAAAGTTGTGTTACCTAATTGTATGGCTGTAATATCTGACATGGTATCTTTATGCCTTTTCATTCAGAAAAAGTTTCTTAGAGATTATTATGTATCTTTCTATTTAGCAGCAAGACGACCTACTATGCTTTATGGGTGTTGGGCTGTACAAGATGCCAATAAGAGGAACGCTCTATTGAGGATGCTAAGATGGATGTGTTGCATACTAAAACAGACAAGAAATAAAAATATATACTATAAGTGACGTTGGTGCTAATTGTGAATGAAATAAGGAAGAATAATTTAGAAGGTGGAGACATGTTTTGTATAGACTCTTCACATGCATAAGAATGTAGTGATCTAGACAGGACAAGTTACAAGACGGAGGGTAACCCAAAAATGACATGGTCTGTGGTAGTTTTTTAAATCTTTCTAACAGTGAACCATTGAAGATAAACTGGTGACCAAATGCTAGTGAAGCGTCTTACAAATTCTGGGCTTAATACTTACCTGATTCAAGATGTTAAATTTACCTTGTCTATGATATGGTTTACCTTCTTATAGTTCATCCTTTCAAGATAATTATTCAGAGTACCGGTACTCTGTAGGAAATAAGATGAGATACAGAAGGAAGAGAAGAAACAATTTGGGTCTGATACTAATGAGTGAGAGACTAACGAACAATGATTCTTATTCTGCTATTCCACATGTTGTTGGAATTGTGTGTGCCGCTTCGGAAAATAAGATAACAGATACTAATGCAATGTATTGAAATTGAATAAATTGTTTCTGATAAAATTCTGACACTATAGATATATAAATCATTTTAAGTTAACTATTCATCTGTTCTCATTGGTCACTACTGGAATTTTTATTTATTATGATAATGATGTCAAACACGTGTGCCAAGCATTCTATCTTACTGTCTAAGATGATTTAAAAAAAATGAAAAATCGAAGTTGAGCATTTGAGCTTAATGTATTTCTTTCCCTCTTAGGCACTGGAGACCATACGTTTGAACGGAGATTACGTCTTGGTGGACCATTGTTGAAGGAAAACATAGCAACCATGGTGCTCGAGAGGTTGCCATGGAAATCTTAAATAAATTGAAGACTTCTTCTCATGTTATGAGGATCTAATTCAAGCTAAATATGTTATTGCAGCCCTTTCTACGGAAGAAGACGTCCAATGCTGCAACGTGGTGCAAAACTTTTGTGTGTTAGCGACTTACTCTTATTAGGAAGAGTCACCATCGAAGAGGCCCGTAGTCTTCTATATTGGTTAGACTCAGAAGCAGGGTTCGGCAAAATGGGTGTATGTGGACTTAGCATGGGTAAGTTTCAGATCTTACCTTGATCATGCTGTCACTGATGGGATTTCTCCACATGACACCTAACAAGTCCGGCAAAACTAAGAGCTGTTTGAGCCCCCATTTTTATTTTTATTTTTTTGGACAAAAATGCATTTTGGAATAGTGATTTGATGGAGAATGTGGTTAAAAAATAAGGAAAAACTTTAGATTTGCGTGTAATAATATTTTATTGAAGAATGTGTTGTTAAAAATGTATTTTGAAAATAATGGGGATCAAACGAGGATTAAGCACATTAAACGCTGCTTTAAGAAGACTGTCGTGGAGACAAGTGGAGCATTACTGGTACAAATATAAATTTTGGGTTATCACCTAAATGAAGTCATTAAAATGTTGAATGAAGTTTGACGCTAGAATCTCTCTATTCTGAGTACATGCACGAACATTTAGAGTGTTTGTTATTGTTACTATAATACTATTGAGCCTCTTTTTATTCTTAAAGGAGATATATGAATTTCAGACACCACAAAGTTTACTTTCCAAAACTTCAGCAGTAAACCCAAATATGTACATGCTCATGGATATTGGCTAGTGTGTATATATACGTATACAGATATACACATATTCGTGTATATACAAATATTCATAAACACAAATACCCATTAATGCATTATTTGCTGATCACTGTATATTTTGTCGTGTCGGGGTTAATATTCTTCTGAATGCTTGGAATCATGTATCAGCATGGTATGTTATTATGTATTTGCAGAGTTGCTTTCCTCTTTTTATTTTCCGTTTTCTCAAGAGTGATTTATACAATCACCCTTTCCAGATTTCTATCTGAAGAACATTAAAGAAGAGAAATGGAGAACTATTATAATTTTAACTTGTGCTTGTTTATATATCCATTATACGAAAAATTGGCATGCATGTAAGGATACTTAATTTCGAGGAATGTATCCAACAGTTCATCTTAATTCCTTCTTATTTTGTAAACCTTGTATTTTTTTCTATAAATCTAGGAGGAGTACATGCAGCTATGGTTGGATCCTTGCACCCTACACCTATTGCTACACTTCCATTTCTCTCTCCACACTCTGCCGTTGTAGCTTTCTGTGAAGGGATTCTAAAGCATGCCACTGCATGGGAGGCACTGAGAGACGACCTTGCTGCTCAGAAGGCTGCAACAACGATTGAGGAGGTTAGGGAGCGGATGCGAAATGTGTTGTCTCTCACAGATGTCACACGGTTCCCAATTCCCAAAAATCCCGATGCTGTTATATTTGTGGCTGCTACTGTAAGTTAAATATATCTCACAGTTTACATTTCCCAAAAAAAATAAAAATAAAAGTAAAAAATCATACCACTTTTCTCTATCAACATAATGTTACTTTCTCTTTAAATATTCCATGCATTTCTTGATCTCAAGTTTCATATTATTATGAAATCTTATCTTGTACTGCTATAATATCATTATATATGGAAATAATTTCCTTTGATTATGTCATCTTTCAGTTCTCATGGTTTTATTATATGTTTTAATTGAAACAACTCTCCGGCCATGTGTCCGTAATGTAGTCCATGTAATGGGGTCACAATGACTTCTCCATTTAGCACAAATCATGTGTTTAAAATTCAAGCCATGATTGAAGGACTGCAAGAAAATGAATAGCAGACTCTTGTGCACATCATATTGAGAGTAAGCATTAAATTAAAAATTTGCACATGCCTATTGGTGACATGCTGATGAAAGTTAAGCTTAAATAAATAATTGACCTCCTGCTCTAGCAACTTGAGATTTTAGATAAGCTGGTTCACATGGTATAAGATACGCAAACGTTCTAAATTCAAATTCTCACTGCAAACATTCATGAAAAATTGTGCATGTTAGCCTTTGATTAAAATGAATGTAGCCTGTACACGAGGGGACGTGTTGATAATTGAAATTTAAAGATACGAATGCGTTCTCATTAACAGCATAAGCTTTTAAATGATGTGGTTCAGTAGATGCTTTGCTCTCTCTGAGGATCCTAATATCAATTTTCTTGGATTCTTGAGGTAAGCCGGATTCTTCATATAAGACATTTAAATGTTTTAGGATGATGGCTACATCCCAAAGCACTCGGTAGTCGAGCTTCAAAAGGCTTGGCCAGGTTCGGAAGTGAGATGGGTTACTGGTGGCCATGTATCGTCTTTCCTTCTTCACAATAGTGAGTTCCGCAGGGCAATTGTGGATGCACTTGACAGATTGCAATGGAAAGAATCTCCTTTGTGACACCAACATATCGCGTGAAGAAAGCGACTGTATAATGATTCAGTAAGTCTATCTTCATCTCTAATTCTTACTTGTATGCTTGATTGTAGTATATATGCGAACGCACACATGTGGAATTAACAGAAGTGGTGATGTAACATCTACTCTCTGATTGAAAATTCTTGGCGATCTCATTAAAGTGGCGTATTCATTTTTATAGTATATCCTTCCTTTGAAATATGAGTCTGTCATAAATATGATTGGATACTTGAACAAGTTATCAAGCCAACTGATTAAAATCAATGTGTAAAACATTGAAGGTAACGGTAGTTTGTCAAATTTTATTAGGACCTTGCTATCTACTTTTATGTTATAAACCTCCATCTATGTGTATCTTACAAAGTGTAAGAACTAAAAAGTAATTAAAATCTTTTCCATTTTGTCGTCAAGTCCTTGTTGTCCATTTTGCCGTTGACACACGTGATAATTGAGCAAAAATTTGGACAGTTTTTGTCAATGGGGATTGTTTGTACAATTATAATGAAAGGTTAGGGACTAATGTTGCAATTTTCTCTTATTTTATGCTATACGTGTTTTTATTTCTCACTTTTTGTGGGTTTGGAATTAAAGAAAAGAAACAGTAAAATCTACTTTTTAATAAATTTATAAATGGAAACTGAGCCAAAAGCATCTTCATTTCACTTTTGATAAAGGAAGAAATAATGGCAGAAGAAAGTTGAATTAAAGGAGAATAAAGATAGAAGAATAAAGGTTAAGCATCTTTACTACCATGTTTTTATACCCATAATCTTTCTTTATCACTCACTGCATCTCTTTAAGCTCCACCCATGCTTAATGATCGTGATCGTCAAGAATTTAGTTGCTTTAGATTTTTCAATAGTTGTAATAAGAAACTAAACACAACGAGAAGAAATTTATGTACCCGACCCAAAATTTATCAAGTACTCGGCCTACGCTTAGAGGCACCAAGTAATATGATTGGATTTATTATATATAGCAGAATCAAACAGAGTGACCAAAAAAAAGCTGAAAATTCTTGAAAAGTTGGCAAAAATTGCTGATTTGTCTCTAAACAAAGCCAAGAATCTCATAAAGCAAAATGCAACAAATTTGAAGTCTAAAAAGTTTATTTTTGTAATCACAAATAAGGCATCAAACACCTGTTGTTATACTATTCCAATATTTATAATATTTTATACATAGAGGTGTCAAAATGTTTGAGCCATCCCGATTGCTGCCCAACCTAGAACCGGCAGTGATGAGTCAGGTTGTGTGAAAGCTGGTAGCTTAGCACGGTCCCAACCATGTTTGACACTCAAAATCAACACGTGCAAAGTTCAAGTAACAACTAGGGCCAGTTTGGCTCAGTGCTAGGACACGACCTGGTTGACCCCTCCATTAACACAAAGGTCTTTATACTCAAAGGCAATGAAGGAGTGCGTAAACTGTCCGAAAAGTGGTTCAGACCCACAAAAAGAAAAAGGAAGAAAAAGAAGAATTTACAAAGCCGCCAACTTCAGAAGCTACATAATAGAACTCCAATATCTAGCAGAACTCAATTCCTTTTAAAGTGCTAGTTTGTTCAGCCTCAAAAAATAAAATAATAATAATAAAAAATAAAACTGCACAAACTTGATTGGCATCGGCATCGGCATCAGCATCAGCATCCAATTTTTTTGCATAACTTCCTCGTGAAGTTTACGTGACAAGGCTCAAATCATAAGATAAGAGGATATGAAGACTATGAACAAATTCAGCTACTAAACAAATTTCCTTGCTGCTTTATCAAAGCTGAAACTGTCTTTCTATATTTCGACAGACGGCCAAAGTTCCCCTCCATTCTTCAAACAAACCGAGCTCTACCTCTATAAAAAACTTTCTGCAGGAAATAGTTTTGAGTACATTAGAAGTCACTCCTGCATTTAATATCTTGTTATTAGGTAGCAGAAAACGCATATAAACGTTGAGAGGTTCACTTGACAAGTAAGCAAATGAACCCACAGGCATCTTCTAATCCACAAGATGAGTATAAAATTAAGGACACGAAGCCCCAGCTTGGAGAGAGGTGGCCACATGGAGGAGTTCGAGGTGGAGGAGGGTGGATTAGTAGTGACAGGGTCACAAGTACTTATGATCTTGTCGAACAGATGTATTATCTTTATGTTCGAGTTGTGAAAGCAAAAGACTTGCCTACAAATCCACTGACTGGAAATTGCGATCCATATGTAGAAGTGAAACTTGGGAATTATAAAGGCAAGACACAGCATTTTGAGAAGAAAACAAACCCAATATGGAACCAAGTTTTCACGTTCTCGAAAGAGAAGATTCATTCATCTGTTGTTGAAGTTTTCGTTAGAGACAGAGCGATGGTAGCGAAAGACGACTATCTAGGGAGGGTGGTTTTTGACATGAATGAAGTGCCTACACGGGCTCCACCAGATAGCCCTTTGGCGCCTCAGTGGTATAGGCTAGAGGATCGTCAAGGAGAAAGCAAGGTGAGAGGGGCAGTAATGCTTGCAGTTTGGATGGGAACTCAAGCAGATGAAGCATTCCCAGAAGCATGGCATTCGGATGCTACTTCAGTTAAAGGAGAAGGCGTTTTCAGTGTCCGAACAAAGGTCTATGTTTCCCCTAAATTGTGGTACCTTAGAGTCAATATAATCGAAGCACAAGAAGTAGAATCTCAAGACAAAAGCCAACCCCCTCATGTCTTTGCAAAAGCTCAAGTTGGAAATCAGATACTAAAGACTAAACTATGTCCAAACAAAACACCTAACCCGTTCTGGAACGAGGACCTTTTTTTTGTAGCAGCAGAGCCTTTTGAGGAGCAATTAGTACTCACTGTTGAAAATAAAACAGCTTCAAAGGATGAAGTTGTTGGGGGGATAAAATTGCCATTGCACACCTTTGAAAGACGATTGGATCACCGACCAGTTCATTCTCGATGGTTTAACCTCGAGAAGTTCAGCTTTGGGGTTCTAGAGGGAGATAGGAGGAAGGAACACAAGTTTTCAACAAGGATTCATATCAGAGCCTGTCTTGAAGGTGGTTACCATGTATTAGATGAATCAACAATGTACATCAGCGATCAACGCCCTACTGCTAGGGAGTTATGGAAGCAGCCAATTGGAATCCTTGAAGTGGGAATCTTAAGTGCACAAGGGCTTCTCCCAATGAAGAAAAAGGATGGCCGAGAAAGCACAGATGCTTATTGTGTGGCGAAATACGGACTGAAATGGGTGAGAACGAGAACAATAGTTGAAAGCTTCAATCCCAAATGGAATGAGCAATATACTTGGGAGGTTTATGATCCCTGCACAGTGATCACACTGGGAGTTTTCGATAACTGCCACTTGGGAAGGAACGAGAAGCCAGAAAATGACTCGAGAATTGGAAAGGTAAGAATCAGATTATCCACGCTAGAAACAGACCGGATTTACACTCATTCTTATCCACTTCTTGTCCTGAACAAGTCTGGAGTCAAGAAGATGGGAGAACTCCAAATAGCATTCCGATTCACTTGTCTTTCTCTAGCACACATGATATATCTTTACGGTCGTCCATTGCTGCCAAAAATGCATTATCTGCATCCTTTCACAGTAAACCAATTGGACAGTTTGAGATATCAGGCCATGAACATTGTAGCTTCAAGGCTTGGACGAGCCGAACCTCCATTGAGAAAAGAAGTTGTTGAATACATGCTAGATGTTGATTCCCACATGTGGAGCATGAGAAGAAGCAAAGCCAACTTCTTCAGAATTGTTTCGCTCTTTTCAGGTCTAATCTCCTTAAGCAAGTGGCTTGTCGAAGTTTGTCAATGGAAGAAGCCCGTCACCACAATTCTTGTTCATGTCCTCTTTTGCATATTAATCTGCTATCCGGAATTAATCCCCCCGACTATGTTCCTTTACATGTTTCTGATCGGCTTATGGAATTACCGGTCGAGGCCAAGGCATCCTCCACACATGGACACTAGGCTTTCTTGGGCTGAGGCAGTTCACCCCGATGAACTTGATGAAGAGTTCGACACTTTCCCAACATCCAGGCCTCAAGACATTATCCGCATCAGGTACGATAGACTTAGAAGTGTTGCGGGACGGATACAAACGGTGATTGGTGATATGGCAACGCAGGGGGAGAGATTTCATGCTCTACTCAGCTGGAGAGATCCTAGAGCAACCAGCGTATTCATAGTTATCTGCCTTTTTGCAGCAATTTTTCTTTACATAACACCTTTCAAAATAGTGACTTTGATAGCAGGTTTGTATCTACTAAGGCACCCAAGATTCAGAAGCAAAATGCCTTCACTGCCCAGCAATTACTTCCGAAGATTGCCCGCTCGAGCCGATAGCATGCTCTGAAAAGAAAGATGACACTTGTTACAAGTCTGTTACCATATATATGTCTTAAGCTAAATTTTCAAATTGTATCTTCAGTATTATCTGTTTGTGTGAATTTCTTATCCTTGAGTCTTGATCACCTAATAAAAGCTTGAGCTCTCAAAGGACCCTTTTCAAAATTTCCCTGGGGTGGTCAATTACAAAGAGAACTAATTTAAATATTATTAATCTAGCATAACTTTCTTGTTTGTTAGAATGGTAAGGTGGACACGCCCAGCTCGACCCACTGGGTCTAGCACCCCACGAGGGAGGGTGCGAGCCGGCCCTTTCAGTATAGAGGACTGTTTCTTGGCCGGCCTTGCACGAAACCATGGCCTCGGGCTGTCCATTTTTACATATGTCCCTCCAAATATCATGAGAATTTGTTGAACATGTTCTGAAATAGAACAGTTCATACTAATTGTTTATTGAATTTTTTACATAAACGTGTCGGCATAATGTTGTTACCTTACAGTTTTTCTTTCAGAGAAGACCTGTAAAAAGAGTTCTTGGTTAAGAAAAATGAATAAAAAGATCATAATGAACTGCTCTTTAGAATCAAAACTATTTTTTAAATATAACCACGTCACAAGTCGAGCTACACAACTCTATATTCAAAAACGACTCGAACCCACAACCAAAACCAAGGTGCCAAAACCAGATGCAGTAAATTCATTTCCTGGATCCCTCCCTGCTTGTGTACGTGTAAGAAAGCAAGCAAGTGGTTGTAAAAGAAGAAAGAAACAAAAAAATGAAACCAGTTTTCGTTGAATGTGTACCAACTCCCAACTACATTTTAAATATTTTCTAAATTTTTATTTTCTTTCCACATTATTTATTCCAATATTCACTTTAAATGTGTTAACTAAGTTTTGATATAATAAATTATTGTTTGACTATCTAAAATGAATTTTATACACCTAATTATGGAAAAATTATCAACAAGACCATTGACAATTTCATAGATTTTGGTGGCGTGGTTCATCTCGAAATTCGTCGATTACGACGTTCATCTTTCAAATTAGTGCTATCGAGAAAAAAAATGCATTTCAACAACTTTTAATCTCGATAAAACTTGTTATAAAGATATACCAAAAAAGGTGTTTCATTCTTTTCAGTTTTCTAAAATTATATTTTGTCGAAACATGCATCAAAACAACTTGACTCGTATACAAGCCTCATGAAAATGTCATCAACACTATACCAAGCATGCATCTACATAGATGGCAGATGTCCATTTTGTTCTTAAAAAAAAAAAAA
>CAIGRL010291202.1:0-11709 GCA_903798325.1 Fraxinus xanthoxyloides
AAAATTTTTGCCCCCCGTATCCTTTATTCCTGGCTCCGCCCCTGGACATAGGTTGCTCATTCGGACCTAGGTGACAATTTTGTTCTTACAAAAGGTCGACCATTTGATTCTGTTGATCCATGTAAATTATAAGTAAAATATTAGATTTTTGAAATATATATTATACCATTATAACAAGTAAAACTACTTACATAATGGGATTCCGCTTCTTTAGTTGTCCACCAACGTACATTGCTACATTGCATCTTATATCAATCTTTAGTTCTAAGTCTTGCAATATAACATTTACACGAGCAACATGGACATCGTGTCTTTCCTTCTTGGTTTAAAAATTTCGAGCTCTTTCTTTGAAAGATATAACACCATTTCTATATTCACGTGACAAGCTATTAGTCAGCAATGTCCAACTCTTATCGATTGTCATTTCTTAGCCTATGAAGGAAAAATAACAAGACAAATGAAATAGTAAAAAAAAGGATTCATGTTTGCAAGATAGAAGGAAATAACAAAATAAGTTTCAGAGACATATGATAAAAGCAATACATAATCACATATCAAAACAATGTAATAAGAATTATAGAAAGAGAATACATTCCCAAGCCTCATTCTCATGAAAATACCTTGTGGTTGCTTTTTATGAAAATATTTAGGGATTATATAATTCCTACAAGGTGAAAGACTAAACTGGTTTTAGTTGTTCCCATGGGCAGAGTTGATGCAAATGGTTTTGGATTTATGGCAAATTCAAAGGAAAAATCTTTGTAAAACTCTAATATCTATCTGCATTTTGTCCTTTAGACAAATCATAAAACACTTGCTTTACAGAAAATACTCTGCTAAACGAATGTAAATGTTTTTTAACAAACAATGATTTTAGATGAAATACATACCTTTTGATACAGAGGAATATGATATTGGTCCTTATCCACGAGAAAAATGTTAAGACTTGGATTTCATCTTAAAATGTCAGCTTTATTAAGAGGAGTAGACCAAATCCTTAAAACTGGACCATGTTTTCATTTTTATTAGATGTGGATTTTATTCCTTAACATGTCCCTACAAGATGGCAACTTGTTTGAGCAAACCAATCTTGAAATCCATGTGCTCATTTTTTTTTATTTTTAATCGGATAAAATTACTTGTTGGAGTTTAATGAGCTCTAATACCATATTAAAAATTGGGGTTCCATCTTAAAATATTAAGAGAAAATTTCACACCTAAGAAGTTAAGTTTCACCCACTTCAAATTTAAGAGATAATATTTAAAATCTCAAATTTCAGATTTTTTAAGGTTTAAAATTTCAAATCTCGAATTTTTTTAAATTTTATATTAATTAATTAAACATATATTTTATTAATTAAATATATTAAGGTTACAATTTCATATAATTTGGTCACAAATTTCATATAATTGACCACAAACTATTAATTGATCACAAATCACAATTTTTATATGTTACAATTATTTTATGGTCACAATTCAAAAATTTTATAAGCCACAATTTGTTCATCGATCACAAATAAAAAATTGAAACGTCACAAATTATTTTACAATCACAATTCAAAAATTTTATATGTCACAATTTGTTTATCGGCCACAAATCAAAAATTTTATAAGTCACAAATTATTTTTACATTCATAAATTAGAAATTCTATAGGTCACAAGTTATTTTATGCTCATAATTCAGAAATTTTATAAGTCACAATTTGTTCATCGGTCACAAATGAAAAAAATTATACTTCATAACTTATTCACCGATCACAAATCACAAATATTATAAGTCACAACTTAGTAGACTGTCACAAATTATCAAATTATCGATCACAAATTAAAAACTTTTTGGGTCACACATTATTTCTTGATCACATTTTATCTTTTTTATTGATTGAATACTGTTTATCGGTCACATATTAACCAATTTAATGGTCACAAACAAACCAAATAATCTGTGACCACAACCAACATTTGTGACTACCACCGCCACCATCGCTGCCAAAACCACCACCACCACCTCTTGGCAGGAACACAATCTCAAACAAATCAACACATCGCATAAAAACATCACCATGACAACCGTCAGCACTACCACCTCACAACAACCGGTCAGCACCACTGCAAGAGCCACTACAACACCACCACACAGCACACTGCACCTACATCACATGTCACTGCACCACTAATGCACACAGCCATCGCACACAACATTGTACCCAACCACAACATCGTATATGACATCGCATCCACAACACACATCACCATAACCGTACCCACAACACCACAATCACAGAGCAGAGATCTGCAACTCCAACCCCTCAAATCAACAACACAGTCAACCAATTAGCCTTAGCCTCTATATCCACAAAATTCCCTCCTTGTCGACTTAAAACTCTGATCGACAACATCGATTTCCACAGCCAGTTGAAACATCTAACATCACAATCGACCGACCGAACAAGCCCCTACCACCTATCCACACACGGATAATACTAGCATCGAGCGAGTGGATAGAAGTGGCCTTCCATCATCACCAGTGATGTGCGCGATGGCGGGCGTAGCGGCGACAGAAAGATGAGTTTATGGCGGAGAAACCTCCCTCACGACGGTCATAGCATCCACCGCGGCCAAGCAGAGTTTCTCCCTCCGTCTCGTGAAGGCTAGGCTGCCCGCAGAGAGTGGAGAAGAGTCAAGAGAAAGTGACGGTTTGAAGAGAGAAAATTGTACAATTAATATTTATGGTCTGTTTGATACGACTTAAAATCCAATCAAAATTGAAAATATAGTTGTTATTTGAGTCACTCCCGTCTAATAAAAGTCAACAATAACGGCTAGTTTTTCAATTTTAATCCGATTTTAATCTCTATCAAACACCCTATTAATATTTAAAATAAAATATTTGATTTTTGAAAAGTGAAACCTTATATCTAAAATTTGAAATTGAATGTTGAAAATTCTAATTTTGTGTAATTCCCACTTTCTCACATCCTGTAATTTCGGCTAAACTAATTCCCCTAAAGTTATCGCATCCCGAAACAAGCCCAATTATTATGAAACAACTCAGCCCAAATATGGCCCAATTCAAATAAATTCGAAAATCTTCGGTAGGGTTTCTGAGATTGAGATGGAGTATGTATATGAACCATGGACAATCTCCAATCCATCGCAACGGATATAGCATTTGCATTTTTCGACCGCTAAACCTTAAAAACCCTAAGCAGAAGCGCAGGTAAAGCAAAAATGGCGANATTTTTGAAATTGAATATTTAAATTTTTGGTTCTGTGTAATTTCCATAAATATTAACCTTATTAAAAAAGGTAGTCCAAACCCTTATAAATTGCTCCATATTTTTCATTTTTATTCAATGTGAAATTTTACCTATTAACATACCCCTACAAGTTTAGACGGAATAGGGATCCAAATTAGGGTGGCTAGAGTTGGAACTGGAATTAAAATTAGGGTTTGAAGAAGGTAGGTGAATGGTAAATTGAAGGGGATTGTAGGACTCGTTAGTAACACGAGTATGGGGGTTTGTTTTGATAAATCCATTATAGTGTTTTACTGAGAGGGCTTCACTTTTGCAGAAAATTTTCAGTTCCGTGTGAGTTCGAAGGGAAGCAAGGGGAATGGTGGAGACTTAAGGGACTGTTTGGATTGCCACGAAACTTTCAAAGTCGCGAATAGTAGTCGAATGAAGGGTTGGAATTGGATGCAGTAGGTTTTTCTATTGAAGACATTAACACGTATAGATATGATGCAGTGTGTTCTTCTAATATGTCTACCACATATAATCAGATATCAAACGTAAGTCCAAGTTCATTGTCTGTCGAATTACTTGATTACTTTAATCATCGTAGCCTAGTAATGCAGCAATTAGAAAAGTTTCGAAAAAGTAATTGACTTCTGGTGAAAGTACAAGTGACGATGACGAGTGGTATTTAGAATTGTAAAAGACCTACTAACCTTTATGTTAGCATTGTAATTTTGGAGTCTATTTTTAGTGTAGGTAAGAGTGTTCTGTCCAAGGATAAGAGTCGACTGAAAGAAGATGTTTTGAAAGCATTAATATGTATGAAGAATTGACAAGACGTTCAATTCCAATTGTAAGATAAGTATGCCGAAATTGCGTGTTGGCGAGTAAGTGATATGTAATTAATCATACTAATAAAGTTATTTATTTTATAATATAATTTTTTAAAAAATTATATACGTAACAAGTTATTCGTATACACTTTTTAACTCTGTCTAAAAGAAATTTAAGTAGCTGGTCTCAAAGTCGAGTAAAGAATTATGGTTTTATCTTAAAAAAATCGATGAGCTCATGGGCCAAGCTCACAGTGGACAATAGGACCAATCTGACTCGGCCCGTTGCCATCCTTGGGTCAAACTGGTATTTTTTTTTTTTTTGTCAAAATGACTACAGGTGCGGACTTCTGTAAAGTTTGAGACTCCAGATGCTAAATATTTAAGTTTTAGGACCATCGTCATCACAAACTTCAAAGCTTCGAGACCCGAGTACAATTTTCCCATAATTAATTACCGTCAAATCTGGTAAAAACTTCTCCTGGCCGGCCCCCGATCTAGTATTTTTCTCTACACAGAAGAATCATGGGTGTGGGTTTCACCGTCGGTCTTCTCGGAGTTCTGATTCTCTCCCACGCAGCCTACTCCACTATCCAGTGTACGAGGATCTCTCAGATTCCTCAGAGTTTTGGGGATTAATCTAATAAGTTACATATTTGATTCGTTTTTTCATTTTTCGATTTTGCAGATAGGTCCTTGCTGAAAATAACTGAGGAGCAGTTTTCTGGTCCGCCCGTCAATGTACTTCTAAAATCATGTCCTCATTGTTTTGCATAATTATATATATGTATTTGGTTTTGGTGTTTATTTGTGTGGGTTTTTAGATGTGTTTGTTTATGGGTCTAGGTTTTTTTGTGGATTGCAGGTGGTGATGGAATTGATTGCTGGTTTAGTGTTATGCATGTGGGCTGCTTTAACTGTGCCGGGAAAGTTCCTTTCCATACTTCCCCAGTCAGATGAGAATCAGTATACAATTTTTTCTGCAATTTTTGCTGTCTTCATTTTTAATTTCGTTTATTTTACCGAGCGAAATGGACATGTATAGTATGATAATTATTTTGAGAATGTTCAACTTCCAGTTCAGTATAACTTGTTTTGATTTAATGGTGCCTAGAGTGAATGCTTGTAGAACCTGAATTGGATAAAGAGAGGGAGGCCAATTTTTTACGAATTCTTGTAGCAGACTTTTGTTTAATGGTTCAATTAACTCTATTAAATTATATTGACTTTCGTTGAGGCTGTCTGTTTTAATAATTCCTAAACAGGTAAGCTATGTGATGTACTAGGGAATATAATGACTAACAAATTTGCTATGAAGATTGACTGTGTAAATCACATGAGTTGCTTTTTGAATTTTGTAAGAGTTTTCATCGTATCTGCTCCCAGTGGAGATGAAAATTTGCAGAATTCTTGATGACATGCGGTCTGAATTCGAATCTTTTGCTGCTATGATGTGGTCCTTGTTGCTAATATTGCTCAATATTTAGGGAATTTTATAGTTGAATGGAACTTCTACTTATTTAATACTTCTTATATCTTTCTAGCTTGATCATTTTCGGAAGTTATAAGTCAGACTTTTCATTGTTCAAAGCTTAAACTTTATCTTGTTCTCATACAAGTAAAGACGTTGCAATCAAGCCCATTAGCATGTTCAAACTGCAGGATTAGTTATTGACAGTTAAGGAAAAAGTTAAATTGATACTCAAGCACCTGTTGATCATTTAGAAGGGATTAGATAAAAAATTTTTGTGCAGTCTCCTTTTTTTGACTGCATCTTATTTGGCCTCAGTTGGCTTGCTTCATGTAGTTTTATCGTTGTTCTTGTCTGCCAAACTAGCTTTGAAAAAAAATATGGTGTTCAATGTGTTCCAAACAGAGGGTTTCGTGAAACATTAGAAAGAAAATAACAATTATTCTTCACATTTGAAGTTGTTGGTTATAGGGAACTCATCAACAAGCAATGAAGCTGTGAAGATGCTTCAATAAAATTGTATGAATCCTTTGAAAAAATTTCCCATTCTTCGAGTCAAAGGTAGCTTGCACCTATTGTTGCAATATTACTATTGATGTGAAATTGAAAATTGAAGTCCACTTACCACTTTGTGAAGAGAATTGCTTCAAATGTTATTTACATAAATGACTGAAATTGAGGCAATAACCATTTTTGGTGGAAAATTTTGGCCTTTTGAGACCTGGTCCTTGGTGATAAAAAAGAGATTTAAGTGAAGAGAAAATAGCTAAAATAAACTTAGCTGACTTCTTCCAGAATTACTATGCTAGTGTGCATCCCTTATTCATTTTTATCATGCTAGTCCTGCTATTCTAATGCCCCATATTTGTTTAGGAAAGAAACAAGTAGTGTCAATGGGATGTCTGAGGAACTTTTCCATTTCAATCCATGTGTGTTTATTTATCGCAAGAAAATCAAAGATGCATTAGGCAAGTTTGTCTCCTTTTCCAAATGTGGTTATATGTTTTATAAGTTGAAATATGGATTCATTTATAGAGTTATTTGTTTTATTTCTTAGAATATAATTCTAAATTACTAATGTTGTCAAGGTGTCCTGTCTTTTGGAATTCAGGGTTGTTGCCTTGCCCGCTAATCTGGATTTTATGATCTTCAATCATCGTGGAAAAGCACTTCCTTTGTCCATTGATGCCAAGTTGAAGTAACAGAGAGGTGTTACTGTACTATTATTGAACCTAAGAGATGAAGTCGCGGAAGGAACTTGGAGTAGATTTCTTCCTACAGATAACAAAATTGGAGTTTTTGATATATTGTAATTGTCGAATTACCTACATTGCATGCTCGCATTTTGAAATTTAGTGGACAGCAGATACAATTCTTGGCCTCCCCTTTTTAGCATGTTTCAATCACGCTATGATTTAATGATTTTATAATAATGTTAACTTTTTTAGCCCCTGTTTGAGAGATTAAAAATTGCCATTCAAAAACTCTATTTTTGAAAAGTATGATTCTCTAGCGGGGCTGAGTTTTAAAAAAATCCCTGTTTCCGACCCCCTTTCATCACCCATTTCCTTCCATACCGTTACCAGGTCCACCACCTCCAGATGACCACCTTCTTCGTTGTTGATCACAGCCCACCACATGCTTCACCCATCCCACACCGAGTTTTCCCAAACTCTTCCCACTCCCCGAAAAATATGATTTCTTATTCCTCTCCAACTCTATCTACGATTCAGGTAAGCGTTCAAAACTCATTGTAGCACTACATTTTCTCATATTTGTCGGGTTCTTTTGTACCATGTATTTATTGCCCTAAATCTTGTGTATGCAGAATTTGTTTTTCAATTATGCTATGAGTTGTCTTGATAGCTCTGCTCTGGGGATCCAAGAAGTTCTTGATATTTTGATCGTCTCTTTCAAGAAGAGAGGGACCCTTTTGAAAACTCATAGTAAGCTTGAACTTTTGCACCCACTTCATAGGTTTGCAAATAAAGTTAGTGCATTTGGTTCATTGAACAATCAGAATCAAGAGTCAAGACATTAGGTTGGAAAGAAGAGCATACCATTAAAAGTATGCGTGTTATATTTTATCAAAACTTTAAATCTCAAGAATTTGAAAAATTTAATTACTTTATTGTAAGGATACTCCAATCAAATCATCAAGAGAATTATTTAGTGTGGAACACGTAATTCATTGAAAATGTTTATTCACTACTGAATCTTGGTTCCAATCAAATCACCAAGAGAATTATTTAGTGTGGAACACGTCTTAATTCATTGAAAATGTTTATTCACCACTGAATCTTGGTTCCAATCAAATCACTAAGAGAATTATTTAGCACAGAACATGCCTCAATTCATTGAAAAGGATTATTTACTACTGAATCTAGATTCCAAATCTTAAATTTTGAATATCAACTACAATATCTTTATGTTTTGTTTCTTATTCTTTAATTTTAAATACCGACTCTTTCAATTCTTGAGTTCTTGTGCTTTACTTTGGCTTTTTGCTCTAAAATCTTGATTATCTCGATTCATTCTTCTTGATTGTTGATTTTATGTTTTTGATTGAAAGTTATAGATCTTCCTCTCCGATAGGATGACACAAAGAATAAAAATCACATATGAATTGTCAACCGTAATCCTATTTATATTTTCATATTTATTTCGATCCATCATGAAAATACAACCTTAATGAATTTGGCCTCTACACGTGTAGTCCACACTTCATTTAGATATCAAAAACTCAATAATTTAGACTCTTTATTAGATCACTTTAAATGAGCTTAATTCTAAAATAGTTTTTATATACAATTAATTATTTATGCAGGCCCATATAACAAATTAATATTTTCTCAACAGTGCGTGCTTTCATTTTTTGTAAGTACTAAATTATGTATCAATATCCTTGTAGAGAGTATAATTGATTTCTTAGTTTTCTAATATGTCCCTATTCTAATGTGTCTTGTTATCAACAAATGTGAACTATTTCTATTTAAACCAAATATAAAGGTGTATTAGGAAAAATATTAGTAAAATTTATATTTTCGATAATATTAATTATATTTTTCTTAATAGGTGTGAAAATAGAAGCAATTCTATCTTTATGGGACGGGGAGTATAGAATTGGGATTGGAACTTGTGCCCTGAAAATAATAATGAAAATTTGAATTTGAGCCTTGCATGTATGATCCTTCTAAGGGCCTTGAGGTAGATCTAGTTGTAGGCAGTGACCATGCTTTTAAAAGTTGAATAACGAAGAGATAATATTGATTGAAGAAGAATTACTTAGCGGAATCATTGTGTTCCAATTTTTGGCCTTGCACCGACCATCATCCAATAGACCCTGGACTAAACTGTCACTGCACAATATATTTTATTACAAATAGTCTACTATATACACAAATAGTTCCTACCATATTGATAAATATTACAAGGAAAGAATATGTATAAAAATAATGCGCAATATCCTACATTAATAGCAAAATCTCCATAATATCAACAATCATATATTATTGTCAACATCTTCCTCTACTACTCAAGTTGGAGCATAAATGTTTGAAACGCTTAACTTGCCAATATGACTCTTGAAAATTGACTTTCCCAAAGCTTTATAAACATATCGGCTATTTGTGTTGTTGAATAGACAAATCGCATGGCTAGGGGTGGGTAATGGGTCGGTTTGGCCCAAAATTGACCCGACCCAAAATAGCCAGTTTTGGACTCTTCCACAAACCGACCCGACCCCGATCTTGCCACAAACCGACCCAACCCGAATCGAGTCAGGTCGGCTCCTGCCACCAACAACCATACGAACGAATTGATGCCGTCGTTTCGTACGTCCCGTCCTACCCATAGAAACTGAACCTATCTCTGATTCACACGAACCCCAAACCCAACCTCCGCTGGGCCCTCCCCTCAGAAGAAACAACGCCAGCATAGTAAAATCTCCACCGATATGATATCAACATCCGTCTCTCGCCTCTGTGTCCTCCGCCCACACCCTAAACAAACCACCGCCTACTCCCACTCTAAGACTGAACTCCCCAACTCACCTTTCTAGCACCAACGCAAACGCAAGTCCCCTTCCTATGAACTCCATTATTGAGGAGGAGATCGAGGCCGACCCCATGGAAACTGAACCCATCTCCGATTCACACGAACCCCTAACCCAACCTCCGCTGGGATCCCAACCTGGGCCCTCCCCTCAGAAGAAACGGTGCCAGGATAGTAAAATCTTCACTGATACGATATAAACATCCGCATCTCGCCTTCGTGTCCTCCGCTCGCACCCAAAACAAACTACTGCCTACTCCCACTCTGATACTGAACTCCCCAACTCACCTTCCTACCAGCACCAACGCAAACGCAAACGCAAACGCAAGTCACCTTCCTATGAACTCCATTACTGAGGAGGAGATCGAGACAAATGTCGTATCCCAATTTGGTGGCGTTGAGCAGGCTAATTATATTAAAGATGAAGCAAGGGTTTTGAAGGGGTTGGGTCAGTTTGTGATGTTGAACCGGCCCAACCCACAAGTATTCTAAAAAAATTTCACCCGACCCGACCCAGGTATCCCCGACCCAACCTGGCCCGCTTTCGGGTCGGATCGGGCCTGCTCAGTTTTTTGGGTAGTGGTTTTTAAGCCCAGTCCTATGCATGGCTAGTAAATCCGCTTTGATTTTCTATCTAACCACGTGACAGTCTAGCTTGATTGTTTTGTTCTTTCATGAAACATAGGGTTTGCAGCTATATGTAACACTATTTGATTGTGACAAACGAATATTGCTAGTACGCTCTCATACCTACCGTAGCTAGTGTGAATAACACTTGTATCTGATCTAATTGCATCATTGATGGAAACAAAGGTCAAATGTGGCTAAGTCAAAAGCACGAATGAAGGAAGAGCCTATCAAACAGTCTTTGAAAGGGAAGAAAGAGAACCCCTATTGAGAATTAGGCTTGATGAGGTGCGCTCTAGGACAAGGGAAGAGAGAGCATCGATAAGTTTAACTTGTAAATCTTTGAACAAATACTTCAGCCACATCATTTCACATGTTGAAGCTATTGTGCTGTAGTTTGCTACTGCAAAATATCTTGACATTGTGTTTTGTCTTTTTTGTCTTCCAATATACTAGAGAATTTTCTAGAAAAGCACAAAAATCAGTTATCGATCTTTTTGTGGTTGGAGAAGACGCCAAATTTATATCACAAAATCATTTGATTTTGAAATTGTTTTCATATGAGAAAAAAAGACCTTGACCAGGTGTCCCTTTATATATTTCAGAACGCGAAATGTGGCATCCAAGTGAGTTTCTTTGATTGGTTCATGAATTGACTCAGAAAATTCACCAAATATTAGATGTCTGATCTTGTGATGGTCAAATGGATGAGCTTTCCCACTATTCTTTTATATTGAGAAGGGTTTTTAAGCAGGTCTCCTTCCGTTGGCCCCAGTTTAAGGTTATGTTCCGTCGAAAATGTTATAGGTGTAGTGCTCAACAATCTCTCTTCATCTAGAAAATCTACTGCATACTTCCTTTGGGAAATGCTTATGCCTTTGCTTGAGTGTGCCACTTCAATACCCAAAAAGAATTTCAATTTCCTCAAGTCTTTCTATCTCGAAATGATTGCTCAAAAATTTCTTTGCCTTCGCAATTTTTCTGCATCGTTCCTCGTTATAAGCATGTTATCTACATAAATTAAGATTGTAATGTCTTGTGGTTACCTTTTGTCAATGGGGAATAATCTTCGAATTTCTGAAATACTTTTTTTAGTCCATAAAGAGATTTGTGAAATTGACAAACTAGTGAGGTCTCTCCATGTCACTTGTAACCTGGTGGTGGAAGCGTGTAGACTTCGAGATCATCATGGATATAGGGTTTGAATGAGAGTTACAATCTGAATAGAGTATACTCTTCTAATGTAAATAAGATTTGTCAAATTATTTAAACAAATAATATTTGGGTAAAATGGAGTTTTGAATAATGATTTTTTGAAGAATGTGTGGTTAAAACATATGAATTTTTTTTTATTTACGTGTAGAATATTTTATTGTGTGAATGTGTGATTAAAAATAAATATGAAATATGAAGAGTTCTAATTTAAAGAAAGTCAAATAGAGGCTAAGAGCATATACAAAAAACCCTCTCCAAATATTC
>CAIGRL010291218.1:0-15457 GCA_903798325.1 Fraxinus xanthoxyloides
CCCCCCCCCCCCCCCACCGACCGCCCATCAATTGCCCTTTTCAAAGTGGTCTCTATGATTGTATTTATAGTCTTCTCAAATCTTAAATGAATTGGGAAAGGATTGAGGCTTCAAAAGAATCCAACAATTTTAAAACTTGTTTTCTGGCCTAGCGGCGCCTTGACGTTGGCTTTGTTGCACTACAGCGTTACAATCTTGTGAGATTTAGCGTTGCAGTGCCATGACGCTGGTTTTCTTCTACTCACATGGTGATGCGGTGCCATAACTTAGCCCATTTTTTTCCTGAGCCATGGTTCTGCGGCGCAACATTTCCACCTTTGATTTTTGGCTTTTGTTTGTTCTTCTTCGACCATGCTTCTTTCCATTCCACTTCTCCTTTACTCTTTGATTTCTTCAAGCTTCAACTTTCACCAGTTACACCTGTTTACGTTACCTATAAAATAATATGAACAAACACATCAAAACATTCTAAATTGCTCACAAACAACTAAGATATCACTTTTAGTGGCATTAAAACAATGAGTGAAAATCACTAATGAAACACCCCCAAACTCATACTTTGCTAGTTCTCGAACAAATACAAAACAAAATAAAAAGGCTAGTGAAACACACAAACAAAATTAAGCAATCAAAATCACCTAAAACAAATTTATTTAACTAGATACTTCAGGATTGAAAACATTATATCAAATTCATGANCCTTTACTCTTTGATTTCTTCAAGCTTCAACTTTCACCAGTTACACCTGTTTACGTTACCTATAAAATAATATGAACAAACACATCAAAACATTCTAAATTGCTCACAAACAACTAAGATATCACTTTTAGTGGCATTAAAACAATGAGTGAAAATCACTAATGAAACACCCCCAAACTCATACTTTGCTAGTTCTCGAACAAATACAAAACAAAATAAAAAGGCTAGTGAAACACACAAACAAAATTAAGCAATCAAAATCACCTAAAACAAATTTATTTAACTAGATACTTCAGGATTGAAAACATTATATCAAATTCATGAACTACTTTAAAGTTATGATGCAAAAGCAATTTTTTCACCTATTCAATGCAAAATGGGTGTGTGTGAAGAATCAAGTGCAATGCTGTACATTTAGAAGTTGATCCGATTTTCGGCCTTAAAAAAGTCAATATATCATTTCTCCGTTCATATGATTCACACACCTCAAACTTGTTCTTTTTTATTCTCTTCCCAAGGAGCATTCTTAAGTTTATTTCCAATTTCTAATTTCTTACACCTCTCAAATTTGGTTTAGTCTACCCGGTAAAGTCAACAATTTATGCACGTGACGATTCTCCCAACTTTGAGTGTTTTGGCAATCAAACTCATACTAAGCAATTCAAACCCACTAGTTATCTAAACCCTTAAAATTTAGTCACTATTGCACATTTTATTGCATATTTTGATATTGTCTTTATAGCTTAAGATTACCCTTAGCCTTTTTTCACTTCTTGATATAACAAGCTATTAGTCGATAGTTTCCCAACGTTTTAGGCCAAAGGATAACAAGTTTCGAGATACCCCAATGAACTTACTAACTCAAGTCAAAATGTGACACCGTGAGGCATAGAGTCAGCTAGTGCAATGCTCTTTTTTTCTAATTACGAAAAACTCAAAAATAAAATGGTTAGATCATTAGCATGTTGTCATTACCTAGCTTATACTTGAAAGTCAAAGACACTTCACACCAATATTCTTTTTTCAACATGCACGAAACCATCACAAGCCTAAATCATATCTTTCACCGGCTTGAACACCCCAAATTGTACACTGGTGAATAATAGGTTATAGGATCGAGTATCTAAGTTCTCTATTTCAACCTATAAGTACGAATCAACATATTCATGTACAACGCTACAATCAATTTACGTACATATTTAATTTCATGTTTCACATGAATAGGCAAAATTTTTTTAACTAAAAGACATAACTACATTACAATTCATAAACTAGCACATGCTCTCAATTATATACATCATGGCCTGCAACGCTATCTAACTCACGCAAGTATGCAATTTTTTTAACGCACAAAATTTAAAAAAAATTACATAAAAATAACTAAGCAATGAGACAAATAATATTTCACCACCCAAACTTAAATTAAACATTCTCCCCAATGTGAAATGAGAGAAAACGGAAGAGGACTTCCTTGAGTGAAAATATTAGTTGTCTTCATTGCTATAGGCATCATGGTGATGCGATGATGGGCTCTTACTCTAGATTTTTCCCCAAACTTGAGATTTCCTATGAGAAAAGCAAAGTCATTAATAAACTACTAATTAAAATACAAATTAATATCTAAAGATAATAGATATAAATGTAAAAAGCTCGGGTTGCCTCCCAAAAAATGCCTCTTTAATTTCATAGCTTAGAATTGTCAGACTGCCCTAAGTGGGCTATTCAGGAGTAATTTCCTTCATGTTTTCGAACTTGTTCCTTGGTTTTGAACTCTTTTTCAATATAGTATGACCACTAGGATTATGAGGTGGCTTCAACTCCGGTATAGCCTCCAAAACCTTTTTAGATTTGATAATGTTGGGACGTTTTAAAGGTTCTTCAATGTAGTTTTTCTTTCTATCAAGTGGACCGACTTTTTGAGTTAAGATGAAATCCACCACTTCCTTGGTTCTTGTGTAAATTACAATAGCGGTTGTATCAATCTTTGAGTAACTGGTTGCCATGTATTGCTCTAGAGGGTCATTGAACAATTCTCTTTTGATATTTTTACCCTCCACTGCGTTAATTGATTGAATTGTGTGACAAGTGTTGACTTTTTCTGAGGATTTCTTCATTTGATAAATGTTGAACATGACTTTCTCTTCATAACCCACAATCTCAGTTTTTATCATTGGATATCAATCAGAGCTCTCCCAATTACCAAGATTGGTCGACCAAGAATTAATGGTAATTCTTGATCTTCTTCCATATCCAAAACCACAAAGTACACCTGGGAAATAAACTTGTCATCTATAACCAACACATTTTCAATGATCTCTCTGGGGTATGTGATGGGTCTATTAGCTAGTTGCAAAGTGATTGTGGTTAGTTTCACTTTACCAAGGCCCAATTTTTTTTCCACATAGTTGTATCAAATTGATGCTAGCTCCCTATCAAACAATGCATTTTCAAAAGTAAAAGTGTCAATTGTGCACGAAATAATGAAACTACCCAGATCTTTTAGTTTCTGAGGGAACTTCTTCTAGATAATGACACTACATTCTTTTGTCAGCTTAATTGTCTCAAATTCCACTAGCTTTCTTTTCTTTGACATCAATTCCTTAAAAAAATTGGCATAATTTGGCATTTGTGCCAAAGCATCAGCCAAAGGAATATTGATGTGGATCTTCTTGAAGATTTCCAAAAATTTGGCTAACTTCTCATCA
Source organism: Fraxinus xanthoxyloides (assembly GCA_903798325.1). Taxonomy (NCBI): domain Eukaryota; kingdom Viridiplantae; phylum Streptophyta; class Magnoliopsida; order Lamiales; family Oleaceae; genus Fraxinus; species Fraxinus xanthoxyloides. Next base: position 3,405 of record CAIGRL010291218.1, read on the forward strand.
AATTTCTTCTTCAAGAACATCTGTGGATAAGAAAGTTCGGCTTCAAAATGGGAGGATTACCTGGGAATAAGATTGAGTTAGGCAAATAGTTATTCTTTGTTGCCTCTGCCTCAATTTTCTGTTCTTCAACCAATTTTTCATCAATATGATCTGAAGCAAGTGTAGGAACCACAACCTCATACTTGCCCTGTTCAAGCTCTTTTCCACTCTCTAATGTGATATCATTACAGTGCTCCCTTGGGTTAATATAACATCCCCAAATTTAGATACCTAAATTTGGAGATATTATCATTTAACTTTCTCTTAAATTCATAAATGTTGAAATGATTAAATTTTTCTTTGATGTAATAAATATCAATGACTTATTGTTTTTAAAATAATTTGTGCTTAATAAAATATAGAACAATTAAATTGAATGTTAACTTTAATTACAAAAACAAATTTAACATTTAAATATGATAGTACTGAGTCCATATCACCACAAGTCGTCATCTCGAATCATCTGGCTTCCATCATCTCAAAATAGGAAGTGATAACGTAGGATGAGCTAATACTTAGTAAGCAAACCTCATGCATATATTGTATGTTTGACCTCTTACATGCTAACCAAAATAAATTGGAAATAATAAATTATTTGTAAAACATTGGAGGAATTTTAGCAAATACAGGTTGCACAGTAGTGGAGAGAAAAAATATATTTAACCTAGCAAACGTTGGCGAAAAATTATGAAATTTTAACAGGAACTATAACATTCATATACGTACGTCATATAAAAAATTGGGGTCTCGATGATAATATTTGAAATATGAAAATATTGTTCAACTATACTAGACAGAAAATTCAGAACTGACTCAACGCTGTTTACCAAAATGGATATAAATTTTTCTCTAGATAATATTTTAGGGTAATTCCAAAGACTACTATTAGAAGAATATAGACCTTTGAGACCCCACTGATTTCACTCTAAAACATGTACTATAGCCTAAGTTTTACCAGTTTTTCAAAAAGGACAAAATCTAAAATTCAATCTAGTAATAAATAACTTTCATGTGTAGTCATTCCAACATTTCTAAGTTGTAGTTGACGTGCAATATATGTAAAACTAGGCTAAAACAGAAAATTAAACATTTTAAAAGTATCATCTAAGGATTTATAAGTGATTTACACAAATGGGAATTTTACCAAAAGTTCAAAGCGTTTTAAATCACCGAGCTTGCCCATGCCAAACTCTTGCCATGCCTTCATTTAAACTGTAAACTTTGTAGGAGTGAGTATCACAAGTAATACTCAGTAGGAATCACTTAAGTAAATAGATTAAAAAAAACACGTTTTCTAGAATTGCAATCTTTGGATATTTGTGTCACCGTCAAATTTCAAAGCGAGCCGGCGATCAAATAATCCGCATACTCTTAGGTTTTAAAAACTCCTTTTCATGAATCAAAATTCATATCTTCATCTCTTATTTGAACCTCACATAGGGTGTTTCCATTATCTCATGAGTAACACAATAACACGTTAATGCAAACCGAAAACAAATAATCTTACTCTACTTACAAAAGTGTCGTAAACATCCCTACCTTAAACACTTGGAGTTTGAATATCCTTTGACGTTCAATATAAAATGCAGCGTACTCTTAGCCTTTCCTTCATAATTTTTTTTGAATTCAAGGTGCCTTAAATCTATGGGAAAAAGTTGAAATGATTTTATGTAAAAGAATTTTAGTTTGGGAGAGAAAATATAGATTTAGGTATTGTAGAATGTAGTTGCTTATCAAACACAAACTGCAAAGACAATTAGCAGTAACCATTAATGCAAGTAAAAAATAAATAAATGAAAGTGGAATATTATTTAGGTATATAAATGGTGGATTCTTGATTAACATGCAGGTTACTTTTCAATTGAAATGGAGAGTTTTTTTTTTTCCTTGTAACTATCATAATGGTTTTAATTAGTGGGTATTAAAAATTATATGAAATGCCTAATGGTATAAATGGTGGAATAAGTGACGTGCAAGTTACTTTCATTAAAATGGAAGTTTTTTTAATAATTAACATTATGGGTATTAAATGATTAAACAGTTATGACACTTGGTGGTTATTACCAATTCAAATGAAATGCCTAGTGAAGAAAAAGAAAAGTCACATTGAGGGATGAGAAAAACTAAAACTCAAGGTTGAATAGATAAAAGTTATACGAAGACAAAAACCATGTTTAAGGACTATTTGGCATAACAGTATGTGTATCTATATTTTTAGAACTTTAGGAACTTAAAATATGTGAACACAAACATTTAAAAGAAATTCGACACCTTAAAAGACAAGTACGCGCGCAAATTTACTATCGTAACCAAAACTTTAAGCTGAAATCTTAGGATTTGTCGTAGCAACGAAATGACATAATCCAAATTATTTTTCGATTTATACAAGAAAAATTATTTTAAAATGTAACACAAGATTTTATTTTCTCGGTTGCTACAACTCTCCCCACTTCAAATAATTTCGTCATCAAAATTTAACTTGTTTTAAGATATTAGGATACTTGGCTAAAATATCTTCTTATCTTTCCCAAGTAGCCTCATCCTCACCATGTTTACTCCACTAAACTTTGATTAATTGAATCCTTTGATTTCTCAGAACTAGGTCCTTTCTCTCCAAAAGTACTGCAGGAGCTTCTTCGTATGACATATCACTCTGGACATCCAATGATTGAACATTCACCACATGACTAGGATCTAGGATATACTTTCTTAACATTGAAACATGAAATACGTTGTGTATTGTTGCTAGTTCGGGTGGAAATTCTAAACAATATGCTACATTGCCAATTTTTTCAAGAATCTCAAATGGATTGATAAATCTAGGACTCAATTTTCTTTTCTTTCCAAATTGTAGTGTTCCCTTCATTGGCGCCACTTTGAGAAATACTTTATCTCCAACCTCAAAACTCAATTATTTTCTCCTTTTGTCATTATAGCTCTTCTAACGATCTTGGACAATCTTAATTCTTTATCTAATTTTATGTATAGCCTCTACAGTCTTCTCAACTAATTCTGGACCTAAAACTCTTCTTTCACCAAATTCATCTCAGTATAATGGCGAACGACATCGTCGACCATACAAAGCCTCATGCGGTGCCATGACAATAGTTTCTTGGAAGCTACTGTTGTATGCAAATTCGACTAACGACAAATGATCTTCCCACTTATCACCCAAATATAGAACACAAGCTTTCAACATATCTTCAAGAATTTAGATAGTTTGTTCAGATTCTCCGCCAGTTTGAGAATGGTAAGCAGTACTAAATGTTAACTTAATACCCATAACTTTATGAAGGCTTATCCAAAACTTCTAAGTAAACCCAACTCTCTATCCGATACGATAGAAACTAACATCATGAAGTCGCATAATCTCTCTGACATAAATTTGTGTGAACTGTTCTAAGTTATAAGTTGTCTGAACTGGTAGGAAATGAGCAGAGTTTGTCAGTCGATCCACAATCACCCAGTTTGCATCATGACCTCTCACCTATCTAGAAAAACCAATGACAAAACCCATTGCAATCTTTTCCCATTTCCATTCGGGTGTGTCCATGGGGTTCAATGGCCCAGATGGCTTCTGATGTTCAGCCGTTACCTGTTGATAAACCATGCAGTTGGACACTATCTTTTCCTTCATATTTCTCCACCAAAATTTGTCACGCAAATCTGTATACATTTTAGTTTCACCTAGGTATGCGGCACAAGGGGCAAAATGAGCCTCAGTCACAATCTCATTCATCAATACCTTATCCTTTGGTACGCATAGTCGGCCTTTAAACCTCAGGACTTTATCTTTGGCTATTTCAAATCCTTTCCTCTTCTCAGTTCCCACCTCAGCCCTAATATTTTCTAAAAATTGGTCATCTTTTTGAACAGCTACTATTTTATCCCTGAGTGTTGATTTCACAGTAAAACTTGTTAACAATGATGATGTCTTTACTGGTGAAGTACATGCTTCAATTCTTAGGTTCTCAAAACCTCTAATTAAATGATCGTGCCTTGTATACAGTGCTGACAACTATCCCATGCTTTTTTTTGCTACTCAATGCATCAGTGACTACATTAGCCTTACCCAAATGGTACAAGATAGTGCAGTCATAATCCTTCACTAATTCTAACCATCGTCGTTGTCTTATATTCAGCTCTTTCTGGGTGAAGTATTTGAGACTTTTGTAATTGGTGTAGATCTCACACTTGCTCCCATATAGGTAGTGGCACCAAATCTTCAAGGCGTACACTACCATTGGTAGTTCGAGGTCATGAATAGGGTAATTCTGTTCATATTATTTCAATTGCCTCAAAGCATAAGCTATCACTTTCCCATGTTGCATCAAAACACATCCTAAACCAAGTTTAGATGCATATCTATAAATTACAAAGCCTTCCAAACCATAAGGAATAGTTAACACTAGGGCAGGTACTAGCCAGTCTTTTAACTCTTGAAAACTCTGCTCGAATTTCTCTGACCATATACTAACTAAGTCTTCAGCTAATGGTAGCCCGACCTTATATTAACTTTTGAGAACGTGGATGCACCCTTCAACTGATTAAATAGATCCTAGGAAGGGAATACTTACTCTTGACAATCAACTTATTTAGTTCATGATAGTCGATGTACATTCTCATTGTACCATCTTTCTTCTTTACAAAGAGTGTCGGAGCTCCCCATGGAAATACATTCGGTCTAATAGAACCTTTGTCTAGAAGTTTTTCTAACTTCATCTTTGACTCTTGTAATTCATTTGGTGCCATTCGGTATGAGGCTTTGGACAGAGGAGTGGCTCTAGGTAATAGATCTATCGTGAATTCCACTTGACTATCGGACGGAGTACCCGGTAGATCATCGAGAAATACGTCAGCATACTCACATACTATTGGCACATCATCTCATACTTTCTCTTGACATGAGATGCTAATAAGACTAAAAATATATCCCTGACAGTCAGGCTTCTTCAATATGCTCTCGGGCTTTAAAGTGGAGATGATGCGAGGAAGTGCCTTAATCTTCGACCCATAAAATCTGAACTCTTCTTCTCTCGGTCTTTGAAAAATTACCTATTTCTCAAATTATACAATCGTGGCTCAATTTTCACCTAACCAATCCATACCTAAAATAATATCAAAATCCTTCATATCTATAACATACAAGTCGGCCTCTAAAATCAATCCATCAAAATATCTTTGTACCCTCTTTACTATCCAGTTTGTATCAATAGTTCCCACTAATGGCATATTAACCTCTATTACACTATCACTCTTCTGAGATGAAGTATTAATTTTAGCTAGACATGTATTAGAGATAATAAGGACGCAAATCAGAATACTAGAGATAGATAAAATACCTGCAATTAAGTCAGGATTTGGGCAGCCTGTCGTGAGTCAAAGTAAACACTCTTACTTTTCCTTTCTTCTCCTACTCGGGTTTCTTAATCAATATTGGGGCATGAGAAAACCACATGACCAGGTTGACCACACTTATAGCAAACATACTTTCCAAGCAAACACTCTCCTTTGTAAAACTTGGTACACTTAGGACATTGAGGCAAATTATTGCTTATCTAACATGTATTTGTCTGCTTCTTAATCTGTCTTGTATTCTTATTCTTATCTTGCTCCTTCCTTTTTCCGAAGTCATTACAAGGTCCATGACTCACCAACTTCACCCCCGAGTAGGTCACTATCTGAGCTTTCTTTACCATTGCCTGAAAGAGGTCGTATGAACTCACAATCTACCTAATCTCTGGGCGTAGGCCCCTCTCGTAATGTTTTGCCTTCATGAGCTCAGTACTTACAAGGTGTAGGGCATATTGGGACAATTCCTTGAACTTGCTCTTATACTCAGAAATTTCCATATCTCCATGTACCATTCTTAAAAACGCTGCCTCCTTATGGTCTGCAGAGCTTGTGGAAAATACTTCCCTGTTAACTTTATCTTGAATTGAGTCCAAGTTAGATTACGTTGTTCCTCCTCGGTGTGAGTGTGTGATGAGGATTCCCACCAATGGCCTTCTCTTCCACTCAACATAAACTCGGTAAATAATACCTTTTGATATTCTAGGCAAGAGATATGCCGAAAGATCTTCTCAATAGTACGTAGCCATTCATCAGCTGCCAGAGGGTCTTTCTCGCCATCAAAGGTCGGGGATCGATATCTATGAAATTGTTCTACTATTGGAATAAGCGGTGCAGCAGGGTATGTTGGCGACACGGACGATGCTTGGAGAACTAGTGGAATATGAGGTGCAGGAGGCGTAGCTTGGGCAACCAATGCCTATTTCGGCTCATCAATCTCCCGCCTTAACTTTCTAATCGTCCTCGTTTGTCCCATATTCCTATATGCTATAATAATTGCAATCTCACTTAGAAGAGTCTACCATACTTGCACAAAATAAGAGGAAAAGAAAATTTTACAACCCAACATCTTGTATTATTATCTCAAAATATCCTTCAAGAGGAATACAAAGTAATAAAAGAGCATCTGGTGCAAATAAAAAAGAAACCTACTAGGAATCAACAACACTTAAAACTTAATAAAATCCACTAAGTTTTCACTCTTCTATTCATCATTGCCATCATCCTTGCTAATACAACCTCCATGAACCCTAGGTTTCTTAGAAGCTTGCGCCTCTTCGTCTGAAATAGGTGGAGGTTCATCTTCACGAATGTACATCTTAGTAGGTACACTATCGTCATTGGGAATCGCAAGTCTAGCCAACTTCCACTGTCCAATCAGCTTTCCACTGAAAGCCTCATAATCAATCTCTCTCGAGGTAAGGTAGGCATGGCAACTTTCCATAAATAATTATAGATTGATTTGGTTACCTCTAGCCACTCTTTTGTTAAGGTATCAATAAGAAGATGGGTGGTCTGACGACCAGTGACCATACGGCCAAGTAGCATCTCCTCCATCCACCTTACTAACATCTCCCAAATGTGCTGGCCCATATTGTGTACTGGATTCCATCGATACTCTTCATATTGCTTCACGATCTCATATCGAATAGGCATCAATAAACTCATCTTCCTACAAATTTTCTTAATCCTACCATCTATGTCATACCAATTATTCGAAGTCCAATTAATGGATATCTAACAAGTTTTAGTTAATGCTTTAGGACTTAAAATAAACATTTAATTTGCTCACGTTCTTAAATTGCTTGGTGTGATAATAATTATTTACAAAAAGTATTCAAACTTCATCATATACTAATATTCATACATACATTTCAAATGTTGTATCTAGAATAAACTTTATGATTCTCATCACATATATAAGCATATTTGTAAAACTTCTTTACCTCCAAATCAGCATGGCGCGGCTATGGCAGGCATAATGCTCAGGATCCTTGTAAAATTAAACTATGCTTTGATACCAAGTTGTAACGTCCCAAATTCCCGGAACTCGAAGCGGTAGAAAAGATCTGCTCTTTGTTTGACCTCTAACATGCTAACCAAAATAAATTGTAAATAAGAAATTTTTTGTAGAACATTGGAGGAATTGCAGCAAATACAAGTTGCACAGCAGTGGAGAGAAAAATATTTTAACCTAGCAAACGTTGACGAAAAACTATGAAATTTTAATAGGGACTACAAAATTCATATATGTACATCATATAAAAAATTGGGGTCTCGATGATAATTTTTGAAACATGAAAATATTGTTCGACTATGCTGGACAGAAAATCTTGAACTGACTTGACGCAGTCTACCAAAATGGATATAACTTTTTCTCTAGATAATATTTTAGGGTAATTCCAAATACTACTATTAGAAGACTCATAGACATTTGAAACCCCACTAACCTCAACCTAAAAAATCTACCGTAGCCAAGTTTTACCACTTTCAAAAAGAAGGACGAAATCTGAAATTCAATCTAGTAATAAATAACTTTCATGCGTAGTCATTCCAATATTTCTAAGTTATAGTTGACATGCAATATATGTAAAAGTAGGTGAAAATAGGAAATTAAACATGTTAAAAGTATCGTCTAAGGATTTATAAGAGATTTACAAAAATGAAATTTTTACTAAAAGTTCAAAGCATTTCAAATCACCGAGCACTTGCCACCGTGCCAAACCCTTGCCATGCCTTCATTTAGCTTGTAAATTTTGTAGGAGTGAGTATCACAAGTAATACTTAGTAGGAAACACTTAATTAAATAGATAAAAAAAAATTATGTTTTCTAGACTTGTAATCTTTGAATATTTGTGTCGCCGTTAAATTTCAAAGCGAACCAGCGATCAAGCAGTCCACATACTCTTAGGTTTTAACAACCCCTTTTTATGAATCAAAATTCACCTCTTCATCTCTTATTTGAACCACCCATATGGTGTTTCCATTCTTTCATGAGTAACACAATAACAAGTTAATGTAAATTGAAAATAAATAATTTTACTCTACTTACAAAAGTGTCGTAAACATCCCTACCTTAAACACTTGGAGTTTGAATATCTTTTGACGTTCAATATGTAGTAAAATGCAACGTACTCTTAGCCTTTCCTTCAGAAATTTTTTTAAATTCAAGATGCCTTAAATCTATGGGAAAAGGCGAAATGATTTTATGTAAAATAATTTTAGTTTGGGAAAGAAAATATAGCTTTAGGGATTGTAGAATGTAGTTGCTTATCAAACACAAACTGCAAAGGCAATTAGCAGCAATAAAAAATGTAAGTAAAAAATAAATTAATTAAAGTGGAATATTATTTAGCCCTATAAATGGTGGATTCATGATTAACGTGTAGGTTGCTTTTCAATTGAAATTGAGAGTTTTTTTCTTATAATTATCACAATGGTTTTAGTTAGTGGGTATTAAAAATTGAATGAAATGCCTAATGGTACAAATGGTTGAATAAGTGAAGTGCAAGTTACTTTCATTTAAATGGCAGTTTTTTTAATAATTAACATTATGGGTATTAAATGATTAAAGAGTTATGACACTTAGCGGTTATTACCAATTCAAATGAAATACCTAGTGGAGAAAGAAAAGTAACATTGAGGGATAAGAAAAATTAAAACTCGTGGCTAAATAGATAGGAGTTATTTGAAGACAAAAACCATGCTTAAGAACTATGTGGCATAGCAGTATGTGTATTTATATTTTTAAAATTTTAGGAACTTAAAATATGCCAACACAAACATTTAAAAGAAATTTGACACCTTAAAAGACAAGTACGTACAAATTTACTATCATGACCAAAACTTTAATTTGAAGTGTCGTAGTGACGAAATAACATAATCCAAATTATTTTTGATTTATACAAGAAAAAATATTTTAAAATGAAGCACAAGATTTATTTTATTTTCTCGGTCATTACATAGGGTCTCCATTGCATCTATGGAAGAATATGCATATCCTAAGCTCATGAGAGATTTTTACAAAAAAACATGGTATATACTCCTCGTAGGGGTAGCATTTCTTGTTTTCTGAAAGGAAAACGTTTTATGATAATTAAAACTCTTATACATTCTCTTCTTGAGTTAGAAGAATGTACGAACCAAGTATTCAGTCATATGGCTCACCCACGGTGTGACAATTACAACCATATTATTGCATGCCATCGAGTAACCAGAAAAGACTTTGAACATCCGATAAAACTCTGTTCAAAACAACTTACCTTACCTTGTAAAGTTTTACACATTATCATTGCTCACATTATCCTAACCAAGAAATGTCATCTTGATGAAGTTACTCACTTCGACCTATTCTTTATTGATTCCTTTTAGGTCGGATGAAAATTGGATTCTCTAACAGTTGTCATCGGTCATATGAAAATCGTTCGCTCCGCTACTCGCATCAAGGCTTTACCTTACGCCATGCTCCTCACTAAGATTTTTAAACATTTTGAAATTTCTCTAAATGATGGTGTCTTTGAGTCACTCCGTCTCGCCACACTATCAATATTCACACTCTTAAGCACATGGAAATTGTTAAGGAATATGGGCAATGGGTGGCCCGTACTAAGGGATTTAATCCGAAATCTGGACCTTTGACTTTATTCTCGAAGAAGCTAAAGATGAAGTTGGAGATGATTATGAGGACGATGTACCATAGGTTCCTAGTCCTCCTCATGACATCCCGGGATTGAGTGCTCCACCACCTTTCGGAAGCTTTACTTTTATCGAGGACTACTACGATCTCCTTAACAATCGCATCGATTTCCTCACATCCTCCGTCGATGGGCTTAGGATGCTTCACCGTTTGCAAGTCCAACAAGATGACATGCAAGCTCAATAAGCGATGATGAATTCCCAGCAAGATGCCTTCTATACTTACTACACCACTCAACAAGAGGTAATGCAGGCTCAGCAAAACGCCTTTTATGCTCAGTTTGATACACTCTTATGTATATCTATTTTAGACCTTATGTTGCACTATCTTCTTTGTGTCCTCTTGATCATGATGATATGATTGTGATAATAATCGAAAATATTTTTCCATCATAAACATATGTTTTAAAGCATTTGATTATTGGTTTGTAAAAGATAGGGAGAATATATAGATCACATGCAAAATTTGGGACTTATAGTCCTTACCATTTGTTCAATATTATCTTACAAATCATCTTGTGTATCATAATCAAAAAGGGAAAAATTGTTAACCTATGGTTAATTTGAAATCTCGAAGTTTTGATTATAACAAACAAATTGCTCTTACTTACTAACAAGTTGAATTCAAGTGATTATAGTCTTTCAACACTTACAAAGGAAAATTGATCAATGGTTGTCAAAAAATTGAAAGCTATCATTATAAATCAGACTCTTGAAAAAAGTCAAGATCGAAGCCACATTCAAGAAATTAAGAGCCAAAGTTTGGAGCAAGATCAAATACTTGTTTTTTTAGCTAAAAACGTGAATGTGCTAACACCTTGATGTATGACATGAATGGCAATAGCTCAAAACCGTTCCATGCATTAAAAAACATCGTGCATTAAAAAGTGATTCTAATATGATGATTTGATCAAGTGAAAATTGCTGTCTGAAAGAACATACTTTTCAAAACCCTAAAAGCAGAACAAACGATGTCATAACGGTTAATGTGGTTGATCGAACTTCTCCAACGATCCAAAATCTAACCGTTCTGACTTCTGATTTTTCTTGTATAAACGGTTATATTGGTCATTCGAAAATTGGTGGTCGACTGGACTAGTCATCCGGTTTAACAGAAAATTTGACGTTTTTCACTTATATAAATACTAACCCACTTGTCATTTATTATAACAACTTTATGAGCTAAAATTGCATTGATTTCTCATCTTATTCATTATTATCAAATCATTTTTGTTCTTGAAAAACTTGATTGATCTGAACTTTGAAAATCATTTCATTCATCAAAGTTTTTCAAATCTAACTTCTGAGCTTTATTCATTGCTATCTATTAAAGTTTTGGCATATTTCTCTTCTTGTACTCAAATTTTGTTTTAGTGGAAGGAATGCAGTACCTCCAAAATTTTATTAATATGTCCTCACTTGTGGCGGAGGAATACCGGTTACAATTGAAATGAAACAAAGCAATAAATGAAGAAGTACTACTTCCCTTATAGCAAAAGTACAGTAAAGTAGTAAAAAAGAAAGTACTACTTCTCTTACAGTAAAAGTATAGAAAAATAATAAAAAAAGAAGTACTACTTCCCCTACAAGAAGTGCAAATGTGAGCAAAAATAAAAGTAAAGGCAAGATACAAAAAGTCAAACTCTAATGCTGGGCAAGCCATATCTGTCAATCTGAACTTGAGCTCTGATATGTCGAGGTAACTCGGATGGTCCATACTCCTGATAGCGTTGATGAGTCCAACCCTCTGAAGCAAGTGAGTCTGCAACCTGGTTTCCCTCTCTATAGATGTGGGAAGTTGTGTCTCTGTCGAAGGAGATGAGGTCTCTAATCTGTCTAAGAATGCCTTGAATCGTCCATGGTCCTCCTCCCCTAGTGATGCAGTGAACAGCCACAGTAGAATCAGCTTCAACCCAATTAGTAGATATCCCAATTCCTCTAGCTAACAGAATTCCATCAAGTACGGC
>CAIGRL010291254.1:0-16203 GCA_903798325.1 Fraxinus xanthoxyloides
CAAATAGGAGTCAAGTGGAAAAGATTTACTTGTACCTGGATGAAAGGGATGTAGATTGGAAGCGAGAGGGCAGTCTCTCATGAGATGATCTGGAGAACCACATGTGTAACAATTGCGTCCACCCTGAATTTCAACAGTCACAATTTTGAGAAAACTTAAAAAACCGAAATCGTGCCAACATAAAGACCAGCAGCATGCAAGACACAATTTGTTCCTGCCAGATTTGCTAATCACAGTTGAGTTCAGTAAATCACGACTGCTAGAATGCTCCAAAAATTACCAAGGGAGGTGAATGAAAAGGGATAGAAAAAGAAAGTTTAGGATAATGTAGGAATTTTCACTAGGCCAAAAAAAAACCGTGGATTGGGTTATTGGGTGATACGTGAACTTTTAATTTATGCTACTGAACATGCTTAAGTTATAATACCAGTAAATTCTGTCTAGGTTCCAACTTATATAATGTATCCAGGAATTCGTTTAACTTGATAAAGCCAATGAGATTACCTTATTGTAACCACCACGAGCTAAAAAATTTCTGTCTCCACCTGAAAATTAATACCATATTTCAATAAGAAGAATACATAATAAACGGTAATTTTTTTCCACCATTAAGTATATAGCCATTAAAGCAGTTGATTGCACCTCCAGTTTCAATCCAGACTCCCCCCTTTTTCTTAGTGCTAGAATCAGCTGCAGTAAGGAATGTAAATTTGGAACGAGTGTCAAGAAGATGGTAGTTAATAAAAACAGAAGGAATAATAAAAAAAATCAGTTTTTGGAAAAGTAACAGCAGCGAAAACTCTTTTAGTGAAGTTCAGAATTTAAAGCTTTCATGCATCTCTTACTCATGACAACTTAGTCAGTTGCTTCAGACAATCTGCTGAACTTATTTTTCTCATTTTTCTCTTAATACCATTACTTATTAAGCACGACATAATTAGTGACCTCCCTTCATCACTTGTTTACATGATGTTCTTCAACTGGATGAATAACATAGTGTGTATTTTAAAATCAGATACCTGTGAAACAAGTATGTTGATAGACTGTTTTGTCTACTAAAATAAAGAATCCCAATCCATAAGCAAAAACAGAAGTTCAAATTAAAACTGTAGAATGATTTAGTGATTGAAGCAGTTCTATAACATGGTAAAATCTATAGAGCTAGAAGATTATAGAACTGCACTTACCTTCATCATGTGTATGAACCTGAGGAATATCAGAAGGTTGATTTTCCCCCTGAAAATCCGCTGGAGGTGCAAAATCTTCAAATCCTCTTTCCGTATTAGCATGATGAGAATATCCACCTCTCACTGCATCAATTGGTTTGGCTTTCTGTGATGGAAGAGCAGATTTCAAATCTCTCTTGCCACCTACTATACTGACATGATTATCAGAGCGCCTATATGGTGTATTTCTCCGAAGTGCTGGCTCATAGTATGATTCCATAAATATTTGATTGGATCCTATTCCAGTTGCAGAAGAAGACTGAGGCAACTCTACTTCTGTTTGAACCACAGTTAAAGCACAAGAAGCATCTTTTTTAACTCGGATTCCAGATTCTCCATCTGGCATTAAAAGGAAAAAAAAAACAGTGATGTACCATGCTGATTTGACTTCTCTCTAATGTGTATCAACATTTTTCAGGAAAAAAAGAATTTCCACCTGGAGCATATTTCTCCATAGCATTCTCTAAACCAACATCTAGCATCTGAGATTCAAGGCAATGTTCAATCGCATGACGAAGTGATAAATTTGGCAGCAGATCTTCTACCTTGCATTTGCTGGAAAAGCATTTTGGGCATCTTCCCTTTTCAATAAGCGCTAGATGTATACCTGCCGCCATAGCCACAAATAAATATAAAAAATTTATGCAGATACTAGTAATAACTCCAATAAAGATGGTATGAGAATAAACTATAAGCATTAAAGTTTGTACAAATACTGAAGATGTGAAAAACGTCTCGTATTTTTTTGAACTAGCACAAATTTCTTCCTAGTTTGAACTACAATATAAGTAGTGTATGCACAGCTGTTTAGGACATCAACACAGCTCAAAAAGCCTTGTGACTCACATTTCTCACAAAAGCTATGCTGGCAACAAGGTATCATCACAGCGTCCTTGAAAAAAGTGTTGCAGAGTGAGCACTTCATTTCTAATGGCAAATTGGTGTTTTGCAAGGCTACAAAATTGGCGGTAGATAGCCTTGTCCCAGGAAAAGAAAAAGATACATCAGATTTGCAAGAATAATCTCTGTATAAACAGTAAACAGAACGAGAAGTCGCAAGTTATACTTGGTCAATTTCATATGTTCTTCAACTTTTGGTTCCTGCAAGATATTTCTCTCATTCACATTCTGATTGGCAGCTGAGATTCACATGTATCATCACAAGTTTAAACTCATGGAAAATATTAGGAAAACAAATAAAGACAAAATACAACAAACCTCTGGGTAGTGCTTGACTAACAGCAGTTGATTCAAGCTTTCTACATCCTAACCTGGATAGCAAAGGGCATCTATATCAAATACTGATTATGATATTTCACTTATGAAAGATTATTCATGCAGAAATGAATATAAATTGCCACAACTCCCTTCCCCAGTAGGAAAAATGGGAAATCATAATTAAATACATGCTAGAGAAAATACGATAATAACCCAAGAGAGGTCTGTTTGTTGAACTTCAATATAGAAACAAATGTCATTTTCCAAGGGAAAAAACTATGGTGGTTGCCAGATTGAACAGAAGGAAATGTGTTGCAGTTAAACCCAATTTGTGTAGTATTATGATAGTAAAAGTTCTTCTAGTTGTTGCCTCACATATATAGAAAATTGTGTCGATCAAACTGGCCTATCATAAAGAGAAATAAATTAGTAAGAAATTAAATTTATGAAAAAAGGTCTAAGATATCAAGTTGAAAATCACATCTATGGAAAATCATGTCAATCAAACTGATGTATCAGTTATAAGTGATTGCCAGATGTCAACATTGTGGGGAAACCAAAAACCCCACAGTTGATATATACACACAAATAGAGTAGCACGAAGTTTGTGTAGACTTGTACAGATAAAAAGCCATATGCATTATACCTTAAACCAATAATGTCTTCCTTCTCACTGCTCCCGAAGACATTCTTATCAAATTCAGGAAAGTTCGCATCAGGTGTAGGACACAAATCAGCACCGAAGTCGTAAAATTCATCCACAGGTTTACTCTGTAAAAACCAAAATGTCCATCAATTACAAGATAATGATTAGCAGGAAGACGTATTAGCATGCAAATGCAAGAAAGCTATGCGACCTAGGAAGCATTGACATGGACACAGGATACCAACCACGATTTTTCAGCAGGGGGACACAATTGATGAAAAAAATAAAAAATACTTTTTTTTTTTAAATTTTTTTATTCTTATAGTGTAGGACATTGTTGTATATTTTTTGTCTTTAAAATCCTATGGGTCCTTTTGCAACAAGAGATAAAATCCCATGGGTCATGCATTAGGGATAAATTGCCTAGGCCATTTTGCAATTAAAGTAAAGGTCAAAAAGTAGTGCAGTCCGAAATGCTTTGGCATTTGAAAAAGTAAAAATAAAAATTGCCAGTTAATAATACAAAGCGTTGTAATATCTGGACTAAGGTTTCCCATTTCATTTTTGCATAGCCACCATCCCACATGACCAAATTCCACCCACACTGCCAATCAAACACCCACGGACCACGGTGCCGCCCTCTTCCAAACATGCACCTTACCTCTTCAACCCTCCATCATCTCCTTGACTCCAGCTCCTTGCAATATTTCTGAGATAGAGAGGTGAAGTGCTGGAAAATTTCTCTTTATTTGTTTTTTCCTATTATCCGATAACACAATATGTCTGCGACTGCCCCAGGGTATCAGTGACGTATCCAACTTCATAAAACCAAAAAAAAAATGGGACACGCCACCTAGTGTATCAGGCACGTTTTGGCACGGTATCGAATACGTGTCTAACACGCTGATACGATGACGCCGGAAGGCATGTACGTGCTTCCTAGTCAATACTGGTCACTATATCCGTTTTAGGCTTACATCAATGGCGCCAGAGAGGGTAGTATCCAAGATGAGAAAGAAGCCTACTCCAAAAGATAAGGGTGGAGACATCCATTGATAGAAAAATGAGAAAGGATATAGCAGGTCCACCACGATGATAATCTATCAAGACCTTCTTCATGTGAAGCATGCATTTATTTATTTATATTAAGAAACGATCTAAACTAAGAGGTGAGAGTAAGACAAAACAAAGTATAGATGATGAATAAGAAAAAGATACGTGCTTACAGCTGAATTCATTTGGCAGGAGTCTTTTTGTCCCAAATCCTTCACAGTTTCAATAGGCAGCCTGTAAAGAAGACATTACATCAGGGGAATTGCATGAGTTAACATATTAAACATACTCCATGACTAAATTTTATGAAAAAGAAAATAGAAAAGGAGTAGGTCGATTATTACAATTAGAATAAAAAATGATACTGGTGCATCTATCATTAAAAAAAAAATACAGATTTCTCATTATATCCATGCAGAAGCTCCACGTAATGAAAAGAAAACCTAGTTAGAAGAAAAATTCCGAATACATCCCAAATCCTGGCAGATTTAGACTTTTAATACAGACGAATAGGACGAATAACTTAAGGTGGCTGTTACATCTACGGATTCTACGCTGAATGCGTATGCACAAAAAAATAATGTTCTACTAATTCTCCAACTTATCCAAAACAGCGCTTGAAGTCAACTTATTTATTAGCTGGATTTCTGAAATAAACTTCCATTTTCAACAATTGACCAACCAAAGCACGTAATTCCAGTAATATAGGAATTAATGCAAGTGAACGGATAAACGCTGACTTCCAAAAGATGTGTGCATTTAATTATAACGAACTTTCTCCTATCAGCCACTAATTTATAGAATCATGCAACATAATATCTCCAACAAATATCATCCTAATCATCTTTTGCAAGCCGATGATCAAAAACTAAAGTTGTGGTGCAGGAAAATCTACTTTTTAGCAACGTCCAACGAGTGTATTCCAACTGTCATTTTTACAAGCAATAACATGTACATAAAAACAATGTTCCCTAACCCTAATACATATCCTCAAAATGCAGACATCCAACACACAATTATAAACCCACTTCCCAGGACTTTGATTATCTCAAACACTACAGGCTGGATCTTCTTCTTTTTTTCCCTTTTTTTCCCTTGAATTCATCTTTACATCTGAATCTCAAGTCTCCAAAACAGCACCATTCAGGAATAATATTTGAATGCTTAATTTCACAGGCATCAGCGCATACACACTCACTGTTAGGAATAATAAAGTTAAAAAAAAAAAATATCAGAAGAAAGAAAAACTTACATAACCGATGGCACAGTCCCTGCCGGAACTCGCTTAACAATCACGCTGGATCCGCTAGGAATTTGGATATCATCATCTTTGTAATCTGAATCAATTCCAATTTTCCCCGAAAAGAAACATACACATTAATCAAACAATACTGCGAGAAAAACAAGATGCCCCAAAAATCATACAGGTGCAAAAACACAAACAGAAACAGAAATAACCATTAGATCAGCAAAAATTATCGAATTGCAGGAGCGGAGGGGTCAATGAATGAAAAATAAGGGTACTGAATTGGACCTTGACCAGAATCCGCATCCAAAAACACAAGATCGAAATCATTCCGAGAGGCGCCTAGGGTCTTGCCTCTAAGGATTTTGGACCGCAGCTCGCGAACAGATATTGAATCCCGCCCATCGATGTCTACCGTATCGAAATTCACCGAGCTCCGGAATTTGAACCGAATTGACATAATTTATAATCTTTTTACAAACACCAGTGAGCTATGTGTGTATGTATATCAATTAGGGTTAGTGTTTATTAGTATATACAGAGAGAGGGGGATTTCAGGTTTTGATTTGCATTGGCAGAAAGGGACAGAAGGAAGAAGGGAAATTTATATGTGCGGCTGAGAAAGAGAAACAGAGCGGTTTTGAAGTGGAAGGAGTCGTCTAGTCACGTGACGTGGATATTAATTGCTTATTAAAATGTTTTTTCCCCTTAAATGAGCTTTTTTTTCATTAATTATTATTTTTTTCATTCTCATTCTTCTATTCATTTTTAACCACATTTTCCAATAAAATAATATTTTCCATCAAATCAATAATTTTTCCTTCTTTTTTAACTATATATTCATCGTCATATCAAATAAAAAAATGAGTTTATCTATTTGTACCAAATACTTTATCAAATATTTTACATAATAGACACGTGACGGCCCCTATTGGGAGGTGCCCAATAGGGGGCCGCCACCGTCTGTTATCTAAAATATTTGGTACACGTAGCATCTTCCTAAAAAATGTATCATTGAACTCAAAATGTGCACCAAACAATGGCTAAGCTTTGATTCTCGTTTTTTTTTTCAAAATATATTTTTTTCTTTCTTCTTTTCAAAACTTTTCTTTATTTTTTAAACCATACATTTTTCATCAATCTACTATTCCAAATGTTTTAAAACTCGTATTTTGATTTTTGACCCGAGAATGTCTAATCCGCCCTTGTTCATGGCCCCTTTATCCCTTTCTCACTCTTTCTTTCGAGAATCATATTACATGTACAATATTGATCGACAGCATCTTATTTGACTTCATTATATCCATCCATTTAAAAAAAAAAAATTGTTTTCTACGTCACAAGCTAAAATTTTGACAACGCGTGATTGTCAATAATTGTTATCAATCGATATTGGAACACTTAACTTTTCCCTTCTGTTAATTATTTTATTTAAGTTAGTGACTTGCTCTTGGTATGATGACAGATTGAAAGCTAAATATAAAACACTATTTCCACTGTCTATATTTTTTATGGAAATTGCTTGATTGAAATGTAGGAGGATAAAACAGCTATGCTGTGAGAATTTTCGAGTCCAAGGGAGAAAGGAAAATATAACCAGTAATTTCAAGCTGACGATAATATATCATTGTTCACCAAAAATAAAAAAATTTAAAAAATCAAAAGTTTTCATCGACTGCCATTGCAAAAGTTGTAATTAAAACCTAAGATGTCAAATGTCCTTGACATACCATTTGAGAAGCTTTTTCACAAACAAGCAAACACGACTAAACTTCGCATCTTATGGTTGTACGTGTTATTCATGGTTTCGTCCATACACTCGCAATAAAATTGACTATAGACCATGCCCTTACATCTACATGTCCCTTAGTTACTATTAAAATTTTCATTTTCATTCTTCTACTTATTTTCTACCACACATTTTTCTATAAAATAATATTTTCCATCACATCAATAACTTTTCCTTCTTTTTCAACCACACATTCTCTATCAATCTACTATTCCAGAACATTATTCCAAAATAATGTGGCTCAAACATTAATCAAGTCCATGTTTGGTACACATTAAAATTTTCATTTTTTACTGATTTTCAACCACACATTCTTCAATAAAATAATATTTTTCATCACATCAATAATTTTTCCTTCTTTATCAATCACATATTCTCCATTAATCTACTATTTCAGAATACATTCTTCCAAAATAATGTGACTCAAACAAATCCTAATATATTAAATTAATATGAACACTTTAAATTTATCTAATTTTTTTGTGAACTACTTGCGAGCGCAAAGTATAGACTTTTGAAAAAGCATGTTGTTTGATTTTAAGTTGAGTTGACAGCGTTATGATGTCCACCTAGTATGTCCATTCATATTTAACGGCATGTCGTCAAATATCGTTAGAAAAGTTGGACTATGTGACCTTTTATGTAACCAAATTAAAGTGTGAAGACTTAATTGACAAGAATTGAAGTACAGTTCAATCCAATTGACAATTGGGCAATGTTTGGTGACTGCGAATGAAATTAACCTTAAACACATAATTTAACTTGTACCCAGGACAGGTATCTTGTGCGATTGGGTTTGGAATTGAAATAGAATGAAGGTATTTGGTGGGAGGTTAAGAATTAGAATAGATCGAGGGGCAATTTGCAAGCGTCACGCCCTTTAATTGAAAATTCTAGAATTTCTACAAACGGCGGATCGGTGGCATTCCCGTAATTACACGAGATCTTCATGCCTAATTCGTTAACCGATGCAGACCGACAAACAAATTTGCCAATGCTGATATTTCACAGCAGAGAGCTTGCTTCAACTACTCTCTCTCTCTACAGCTCTCTTTCTCTCTCTGAAGTGCGGCAATGGCAATGCCCATCTGGTTTCTTGCCGTTTCCGTTCTTTTTATTTCAGCTTCTGCCATTGTCCAAAGTAAGAATTTTTTAATTTCCTTTAATTTCAAGAAAATATTTATTTTCTGTGCAATGTCCCAATATGAATTTAATATTTTTACATAGATATACAAGGAAACATATGTTGAATTATTAACTTGATCTCTTACCGAACTTGGGTTTTTTTATTCATTTAATTCACTGGCTTTAATATCTGGATTCGAATAGTTATCAGTTATCACTCTCTTTACCTTTTGTTTTTTTTTTCCTTGGAAAAGTGATTTTCTTTACTTTATTTGTTAATTAATATTTCTGTCTACATTTGAAAGTAAAATAATGTGATTGTCAATTATTTTTATCTGTGTTTTTATTCAATTTGACAGATCTTTAGATTAATAGTTAATTTCCTGGGATTCTGCTGAGTTTTTCATTGAAAGATCTCGTGTCCCATAGAGCATGTTTGATTAAGCTTGAAAAGTTAACTTATAAGTGAGTTTTGGCCTAAAGTAACTTATTCTTTAAGCTTAGCAAAATTGTTCTTATTACATTCCGAAGCTTACTGTCTTTCTGAGCATAATTGGGGATAATGGTATTCAAATGGCAAAATCTAGCAAAGATTGAAAACGAACAAACAGAGAGAGATATATGTGTCTAACCATATATCATACATAAGAAAACACAAAGTACACAAGACTCATGGAGATTTTGGTCATCTCCTATGTTTATATTGGACATTATTAACGTTTCCTCTCAAATTCAAAGTGGTAAGAACACCTGTGAGTTTGTATGTCGAATCCTGAAATTATGCCGGAGAATGAACATGATGAAGATATCTGCAATTTGAACAATTGCAAAGATGAAATAGGAGAGTCGCTGAACAGGGAACATTAACAGGTGTGAATTGTCCGCCAATAGTATTAACGATCCAATCGCTATCTGTGTATGTTTAACTGCATAGATGAATTTTGAAAAGAAACAAAAAAAAAGAAAAAGAAAAAGTGTAAGCCCCATTTTTATATTAAAATGAGTTGTAATATTTTTTTGAAAAATGTATGGTTAAAATGTATAGAAATTTTTTGAATTTACGTGCAAAATATTTTATTGAAATAATGTGGGGTTGAAAATGAGTTTGAAGAATAACGAGTTTTTAAATAATGGAGCTCAAACAAGGACTAAATATATAGGAGAGTGCCCTTGGGATATAATAGAGAATATAAAAAACAAGCGTGTAGAGAGATGAATGAGGAGAGACCATATGCTGGCTAACTACAAGATTTGCATAAGCAATGTCTGCACGTGTAGTGGTAACATGTACAAGGTTTTCAACAAATTGCCTCTTCAACATGTGATTAGAAAGAGAAGGTCGATCTGTAGTAGTTGTTAGATAAAAATTTAAAATATAATAAAATATTTAATAATTAGAGAAAGAACAAAACATGAAATTAACAACTGTGGGAAAAGAGAATATGAATCAATATAGAGGAACATATTTACAAACCAATGCATGTAAATGACTAGGCCTCGGCAAAAAAAGGGGAAAACCGATCAAACTAATCAAGCCAAACCGGCTCGAGTCGGTTTGACACAGGGTTTTTTTTCCCCTAAGAAAACCATGATGGGTTGGTTCAATCATGGTTTGGAGCCGGTTAAATGAACCGAACCGAACCGACCCATTACATATATACCTTCTATGTTTTTTCAAGAAAAAAAAAATCAAAGATAAGCCCCCAAACTCATAACTATATCTCGATTTCCTTCAATCTAGGATGTTGCCAGGAAGTAATAGCACAGGAAATTTCATCACAGGCTCATTATGTTATATTTGGATTTTTTTTCCCTACTTAGGCAGTCGGGCTACATAATGTATAAAAAAGGAAAAAAATTCCTAAGTTTCATGTTGATATAATTTCATTCGTTACTCAGTAGTTCTTGTAATATAAAGTTATTTAGTTATTTTAGTTCTCGTAATCTAAGTGAACCCAAAATTGAGACATTTTTTTAAAAAAAAATTCAATTTGAATTAAAAGTCAAGACCGACTAATCAAACCAAACCAAACCGATTAGGTTTGGGTTGGTTCAGTTTAAGAGCTAGAGTGGATTGTTTGGGGTTGAAATTCACCCAAACCGACTAATTTGGTTTTGGTTTCGGTTTCGGGTTGAAGTCGAAACCGACCCAAACCAAACCAAACCAAACCGTGTTCAAGCCTATGTATATGGCACAATGTCCTTAAAATAGATTTGTTTCCTCACCATAAATGTTTGAGATTTCGTTGAACTTCTGTCTCCTATGATACAATGTAGAAATCAGTAGAAATTGAGCACCAAGTTTCTGTACCGATGAACTAAATTTGCATATAGAAAAAAGAATATTTAGGCTAGAGAGAGGAGCTTTTTATTCTTTCTTGTGTGAAACAGAAGAAAATCGACCTCTATCATAGGCTCGGCTCCATGAATGGCAAGTTAGTTTCACCAATTAACAAGTCATTTACAACCTATTAAAATAGGCTATTTAGCATTGAAGTTTCAGGAGTTGAAGATATTCTAAAAGCTGGAAGGACAATTGGAAATAAATAGATAGGAAAAAATAAAGGCAAAAAGGTGCCAAATTTGGTTCGACATTTGTGTACTAAGTTCACGCTCGCATACAAGTTCAATGGCCAGAGGTGCTAATCTGGTCCATGATTTGCAACCTCTTGCGCGTGCACGTAAGCAAAGCATCTATATTACAAATGATTACAACTTCCTAAATGTGGTTATATGTAACTTATCACTAGTCATTGCCTTATTATCTTTCGTTTGTGGGACTAGCCGTTTTCAGATTTGCGAATAAATAAAACAAAATAGTAAGAATTAGAAGACCTTGCTTTAGGCCACATAGAGCATGACGAAGAGAACGCCTTGTTAGGTTGATGATTATAGCCTAGAGAAAGCTGCATATACATACTTGTGAAGTGAACGTTAAACACTAAACCTCTTTCCTCTCAATGCCCATAAAAAGTGATGGTGAAAAGAAATAATTTATTTATTTTTATCAACAACGGACAACAAACGCTAAAGCTTGTGTCTGAACTGTCTTTTGATATTTGAGTTTCATAGGATTGCCTGTTTATTATCTAGACAGTTATTTTGTTTTGATATGATAGACTATTCCAGACAGATGGATCTAACAGAGCTATTATATCTGTGGTCAAAACAGACAAAGTTACAGATAATCCTGCTGATCAGTTAGTAGCATTGATTAACAGTAACCGAACTGCAAGTAAATCATCATCTTTGTACAGCAATCAAGGCCTTGCATGCATTGCTTTACAATACATAAAAGCATACCAAGGTGACTGTAGTGCGGTGGGAGGGGAAGATGCCAAGAAACCAGCCGAGTCTCAGTTTGCCGAAACTTTTGCACCTAATTGTGATGTTGAGGCCTCGACCCTCACTCCCATCACTGGCCGACTACTGGGATGCCAGTCGAAGTACGCCAAGCCATCGGAAGCATTTTCTGAAATTCTGATGAAGAATGATAAGAGCTTGGAAATAGTCCATAACAAGAATCACACAGAAGTGGGTGCTGCTGTGAGTGGCTCTGATGGCGGTGGTCCCTATTTCTGGTGTGTTCTGTTCAGTAATGGCAAATCCAACCATAGCTTCATCCCTGAGGAAGGTGTAGCTAAGATTAGTCGACCTGGATGCTTCAGCGGTGCTAATGATGAGTGCAGTGGTGCTCCTGCATTATCCCAAAGCCCTCGTCTTTTGCCAATTGCTATAGGAGCTTTGATTGTGTTTGTATGTGCCTTTGGAATATGATATGCTACAAATTGTTTTTGACTTGATTTGTAAGGCCACTTTCCTTGGGTATGGTCGTCTTTGTATTTGATTGTTCATTCAATTGATCTTCATTTTTAATTGCGATTTTCGTTAAATGCATCATATGATGTTTGAAAATATATATTTTCATCTCCAAGATGGTCAATTCTCAGAATTTTTGGCTAACATTTGACATGCCTGTTGCTTAGAACCGCAAGGACTTGCATATATGTTGTCGATGGCGAAATTTTACTCAACTGATTTCCATTAATGGGGAACCAGTAATCCATTGGAAAGCCTGCAAAACAAATATTGGCGAAGAAAGTGTGGGTTGCTGATTTGCTCGTCGTACCATAGCCTGGAAAAGTTTCAGTAGGTACCACCGTACCAGGTGTTCTATAGATGAAGAGGTCTGGTCTTACTGGGTTAGAAGCTCAAGCCCGTAGGACGTCTAAAATCTACAGATGATTATAAACTTCTAAACCAAGAACACCTAAAACAGTGATATTATACATTTGTCTTTTTCTTGAACATTGTTCCAAACAATTCTTTCAACATTTGATTCCAATAAACCAAGAGTTGAATATGACTCTTGTTCGCGAATTAAACAAAATCCTGTTTATTGTATTGTCGAGTTCGGCTGAGATAACCATCAGTTCATACTAAGAGGCTTTACACTTCAAGACTAAACCAAGAACGGCTAAAGTAATTATAATCCCAGTTGAAGAACCCCCAACCCTATGAATCCAGTAAGGATCAAACCTGGTGAATCGAGTATCCTTGAAACTTGAAAAGGCAATGCCCAGTATCAGAACTAGCAGCAGAAGAGGCAAATAGGAAGAGAAATTTATGGGTTCTTCAACTTCTGGCACAGATACGGATCTCCGATCAATATATAACGGAGATAATATAGCAAGAATTGCTAGTCCTATGGCCATAAGCTTGCGATCAAGTGATGAAATTCTTCTACCCCTCGGCATAGCCGTTTGATCTTGCTCCATTCATTCAACTGGGCAGAAATTTGAATTAACTAACTGGATAAACCCTTGTATATAACAAACTATATTCTCTTATATTTATTCTCTTGAATAGAGCACGTTTGGCTGAGCTTAAAATGTTTACACGAAAGTAATTATGCACTATTTAAGTTCTAAAATATATAATATTAATTGGTCACTAAAGTAAATTCTTATGAGAGTAAGACTGTAGTCACTTTGAAGATTTGTATCTATTTTTACTTAAAAAGTTGTATGGATTTGGATCGAAATGACGTGATACTTCATTTGCAATGATGTAATTGGATTCCATATTGCTTGTGAAAAATCTGTCTTGTAGATTTATAAGCACTTTGGACACTCTCTCCTAAAAGTCAATTTCAAGGGTAAATCTACACAACTAGTTGTTACATTGGTCGAGAGGATTTCAAGGAAAAGTGCGATAGAAGTAGCACATGAGGTAGAAATAGTTATGGATTTATAAAGAAATTATAGGTTAACAATAACCATTAGGGGCAAAACCCAGAAAAACAATATAAGTAACTCGTAAAAATAAAAATTTACAAACTTTTATTTGGCCAAATGTGATGTGATAGTCTACTATTACTTGACCAAACATGCTCCATCAATGCTCATATTCTTCTCTCTTAAAGCCATTTTTTGTGTATAAAAGGGTGACAGTGGAGAGTATCCGAAGGAGGGTTACTGGACAACTTGTTACATAAGGTAGTGATGAGATAAAGGGTTTGGATTGGCATAACTTTGAGAAAAAGAGAAGCATTAATCTCCACTTTTACACTCAATTTTAGTGGTGCACCTATATCACAATGGAATCGGATTCTGTCTGCATCCTTATATTGCCTAAAAAGTGATTACCAAATCTTGAAATCTAGAGATGTCATTGTTGCGTTTATCACTTAATCCTTGCAAAGTACCAATTACTTTAATTTTTGACATACAATTTCAAGACGACAAGAAGAGTAGGATTCAACAAGATGTTAGAGCATATTTAGAGTGACTTATCTTGAAATAAATAAAAAATGTGTTACATTAAAAATAAGTCACACATCTGGAACTTATCTTCGAAATAAATCATCACAAGCATGATTTTAGTCTTGCAATGAATGAGATATAGTTTTTGTAACATTCTTGAGAAATGTCAATCCAAAATATTTTCACCTTTTATTTCGTATGTGAATGGACACCTTATTATGTATGTTTGATCTTGTACCTTATCATCGATAATGTGTTCATCAAAATATTGAACCCCCGTTTGGCCCCAGTATCCCAATTTTCTCTCTCTTATTTTCAACTACACAATCATCTATCATAAATTAATATGACACGTAAACTAAAAAAATTTCCTTCTTTTTCAATCATACATTTTTCAAAAAATAAATAAATTATAATTTGAAATAATGAGGGCCAAACGGGACTGAATATTATTTCAAATGTTGATTTTGTTCCAAATATGAATATCCTTTTTGGACAATATCTTTTATTTACCAGTAAAATTAACTCATTTCTATCTCCTTACAGCATTTTCGAGAGAATCTTCATTTTTAAAAAATATATTCAATAACATAGAAAGCATTTATGAAGTTAGAGAGTAAAAAATTTTAAATACTTCAACAAACTCTTTATATTTAACACTTAAACCCTGGTTTGATCCTTGTTATTTCTAAAATATATTTTTCTCTCTATTCTTTTTAACCACATATTTTTCAATAAATAATATTATAGGCAAATCCAAAAATTTTCCTTATTTTCAACCACATATTCTCTATCAAAACAAGCTCTTGATTTTATTACTTCCAAATTTCTTTTTATTATTTTTGCTATCTTTTATTTTCACTAACTTCCCTCCAAATTATTATATTATTTTTTTTCATTGAAATTGAATTACTTTGAATATATTTAATTATAGAGGTTTTGCTATCAAAATTTGAAGAGTCAAATCAAATCTTTAAATTAAAATGTTAATTTAAAGAGTCTTATGGAGTACTCTAAGTGACTATTTTTAAAGAATATACTCTACAATTTAAATTTAAAGAACATACAAAAGTTTAAAGGGTAAACATTTTTAAGTACTTTAACAGTCCTTTTATATTTAACACTTAATTTTACTAATTTTAAAAAATATTTATTATTTTTCCTTGTCTTCAATTTTTACTAACGTTCCTCTAAATTATTATATTATTTTATTTCATTAAAAGTTGAAATATTTGAATATATTTAATTTTAGAGTGTAGGTTTGGCTCTCTCACTATTTAAAATATTAATTTAAATAGTATTTTAGAACACAATTTTAAGGTTTAACTCTTTAAAGTAAAATGGAGAGCCTTCTATGTTTAAAGAGTCTCTTTCATTTGATTATTATATGCTTGTTCCTCAAATTATGGTAAATTGATCATCACAAAATTCTCCTTGTGCACAAAAATTGCTGCTACTGCAGTTTTCACCTATTAATAATTAAGTCATTAAAGAAATTATAGCTTTGGCCACTTGAGCTAATTTACCTACAAAAACTTTCAAATCCCTTACCAAACAAGAATTCTTTTATTTCACAAATTTGGATCAAATTCAACAACATACCCATAGTCTTAATAGTTGGTTATTATATCTCAATAATTCGATCAAGCGTATGATAACTTTATAGTTCGAAACTTCGACTTCCAACATCACTATTATTCTATCACTGATTCACTCTTGACTTAGAGGTAGATCCGATTCGAGATTTTTTTAATCATTATTGAGGCCAATAACACTTTTTTTAAATACTAAAAAAATGCATATAATCCTTGAGACCAGATGCAAAAAAATGTGGCCATCGAGTTAAAAGATTATCAGAATCTCTTACAAAGCACCCTACATTTTTATTTTAGAACGACAACAAAAATTCATGAAAATAGTGTTAAAAGTAAAATAGCAAATAAAAATAAAAAAATGCCCTGAGCTCCAAGTAGTACTATTTCTGACAATTTAGTAAACGTTGGACACAGTCATTGGGCCTCTCCAACCCCAAGAACACATATATGATAATGTGATGGGAACAATGAGGAAATAAGTGTAAATAGCCGGGTGACCTGCCCCATTTTTCAAACTACTCTTTGACCATGAATTAAAAA
>CAIGRL010291279.1:0-11405 GCA_903798325.1 Fraxinus xanthoxyloides
ATGTGCCATTGATATTGGGAAGACTAATTCTAACAACGTTTCGGGCCTTAATAGATGTTCACAAGGGACAATTGATGCTGCGATTGAATGATGAGCATGTGACATTCGACATCTTCAACACAATCAAGTACCCTTTTGAATCAGATAGTTATCTGTGGAGGAGACTTTCATTCTTGAGCACCCTCAAGACCACTTGGAGAATCTTCTTGTACACTCATAAGATAAAAAATCAACAGTTGAAGAGATAAGTCAGATCGCCTACAATGTAGAGTCTATGCCACATATTAGAAGAAGATAGATTGAAGAACTTGGTAAAGTACCTAGTAAACGACTACCTTCTATTCAGAAAGCACCAAATCTTGAGCTCAAGCAACTGCCATCATATTTGAAGTATGCTTACTTGGGAAAGTCATCTACACTCCATGTGATTATTGCAAATGAGATAACCAAGTTGGAAGAGCAGAGGCTACTAAGAGTTTTAAGGGAACATAAAACAGCTATTGGGTGGTCTATAGTAGACATTAGAGAGATTAGTCAATCGATATACATGCACAAAATCTTAATAGAAGAAAAGTATAAGCCAATAGTGAAAAATCAGCATATATTGAATCCTACCATGAAGGACGTCGTGTGAATAGAGGAATTAGAGCTCATTGATGTAGACATCATATATCCAATCTCAAATAGCAAGTAGGTTAGTCCGACTCATGTTGTGCCAAAGAAAGGATGTATTATACTGGTAAAGAATGAGAATAATGAGATGATACCGACAAGGTTAGTCACGGGATGGAGAGTGTGCACAGACTACAAAAAGTTGAATAATGCAACTCGAATGCAACTCGAAAATATCACTTTCCCTTACCTTTCATTGATCAGATGTTGGAAAAACTTGCGGGGCATTCATATTACTACTTCTTGGATTAGTACTCAATATATAATCAGATTGCAGTAACTTCAGAGGATCAGGAGAAGACTACATTTATGTTCCCATATGGTACCTTTGCATATAGAAGAATGTCATTTGGGTTATGTGATGCTCCTCCCACATTTCAGCGATGTATGATGGCAATCTTTTCAGATATGGTGAATAAAATCATTAAGGTCTTCATGGATGAGTTTTTGGCATTTGGTTTATCATTTGAGAGTTGTCTCTCAAATTTGGGAATGGTCTTATGGCGATGTGAGGAAACAAATTTGGTGTTAAACTAGGAGAAATATCACTTCATGGTAAAAGAAGAAATAGTACTAGGGCACAAGATTTTAGCAAATGGTATCGAGGTGCATAAAGTAAATATTCAGGGGATAGAAAAACTACCTCCACCAATTTCAGTTAATG
This sequence comes from Fraxinus xanthoxyloides, assembly GCA_903798325.1. Taxonomy (NCBI): domain Eukaryota; kingdom Viridiplantae; phylum Streptophyta; class Magnoliopsida; order Lamiales; family Oleaceae; genus Fraxinus; species Fraxinus xanthoxyloides. Next base: position 1,337 of record CAIGRL010291279.1, read on the forward strand.
GAGTACATAGTTTCCTTGGCTATGCAGGGTTCTACATAAATTTTATCAATGATTTCTCTAAAATCGCCAAACCAATGTGCAACCTATTTGAAAAGGATACACAATTTAATTTCTTTGATGAGTGCTTGACATCTTTCAACACTTTTAAAGAAAGCTGCACCAGACTGGGAACTGCCATTTGAGTTGATGTGCGACGCCAGCGACTATGCAGTAGGGACAGTACTTGGTCAAAGAAGGGATAAAATTCTCCATGTCATCTACTAAGCAGCAAGACTTTGACAGAGGTACGGCTAAATTATGCAACCACGAAAAAAGGAGATGCTATCTATTGTGTTTGCTTTCGATAAATTCAGATCATATTTCATGGGGTAGAAGGTAATTGTCTACATAGATCATGCAAATTTGAATTATTTAATATCTAAGAAGGATGAGAAGCCTAGACTGATTCGGTGAATATTTATTCTTCAAGAGTTTAACTTGGAGATTTGAGACATGAAAGACAGTGAAAATGTGGTAGCAGATCACCTTTCAAGGCTTGAATAGGCAGAACACATGGATGATGGCAGTATAAAGGATTCTTTCCCAGATGAGTGTATCTTTGTTGTTGACTGTGGGTCATAGTAAGCAGACATAGTGAATTACTTAACGTGTAATGTGTTTTCACTTGAGTTAACACATCACTAAAGGAAGAAATTCTTTTCGGAGTTGAAATACTATATCGGAGGATCCCATATTATACAGGAGGGGTGCCGATCAAATAACTCAAAGATGTGTGCCAAATAAGGAGATGCTTCAGATTCTAGAGCGTTGTTACTCTTCAACTTATGTGGGCATTTTAGGTCTTCGAAGACATCAGCGAAAGTTGTACATTCAAGATTTTATTGGTCCTCAATATGTAAACTGTTGTGATCAATGCCAACGTACATGGACTATCTCCAAAAAGCATGAGATGCCTTTGAATTCAATTCTAGAAATGGAACTCTTCGATGTTTGGGGGATGGATTTTGTGGGACCATTCCCATCTTGTTACAACAATCAGTACGTTTTGGTGGCAGTTGACTATGTATCAAAATTGGTAGAAGCAGTAGTAGCACCAACTAATGATGCTCGAGTGGTTGTCAAATTTTTGAAGAGAAACACATTCTCACACATTTGTAGCCCTAGAACCATTATTAATGATGGAGGTAAACACTTCTATAACAAGTTTCTGGAGTTAGTATTGGCAAAATATGGGGTAAAACATCGGGTTGCTACACTTTATCATCCCCAAACAAGTGGCTAGGTGGAAGTGTCAAACAGAGAGCTAAATAGAATATTGGAGATAACTGTGAATGACTTGAGAATTCATTGGTCAAGGAATCTTGATGATGCACTATAGGCATACCGGACTGCTTAAAAAACACCAATCGACATGTCACCATATCGCCTTGTGTTTGGGAAAGCTTGTCACCTTCCAGTAGAGTTGGAATATCGAATGTATTGGGCAGTAAAACAGTTGAACATAGACATGACGACAGCTAGCTAAAAGAAGATACTACAATTGAATGAATTAGATAAATTTCGGATGGATACTTTTGAGAATGCAAAGCTTTATAAGGAATTGACAAATAGACTGCATGATAAATACATCCAGAGACGTGCGTTCACTCTAGGTTAAAAAGTAATGTTGTTCAATTCTAGGTTGAAACTTTTCCCTGAAAAATTGCTCTCCAGGTGATCTGGACCATTCACAGTTGTTCAAGTGTTTCCACATGGAACGGTTGAGCTGACTCATGAGACAAAAGACAACTTCAAGGTAAATGGGCAGCGTTTGAAAGCATATTTGGGTGGCGATTTTGATAAAGAGAAGTCATTCACCCAAATCCACAATCCAAATAATCAAATTGCCAAGTCTAGCGTATTGCATTGCACGTAATTTTATTCTTGATTAATAAGTTGCATTAGTTATATGTATGTTTTAATTTACATGGTATCACCATCCTATCATGTTTTCCCTTAGGCTATTGAATTTATTGTTGGTTGTTTCGATTGTTTGGGCTAAGTAACGCATGTTCTAGGTTATTTGATCTTTGTTGTTTGATTTGATTTCTATGTGCAGGAACACGACGTCGCGGAATACTCAAATCAACACAGACCAAGGGGAAAAGCATGATAAAGAAGATTGTTTAGCCATCACACATAATGTCTCATACCTTCAACAAAAGAATTTGGGAAGTATCTTTATGCTTTTATTCCCTGCCCCTTTATATTCTTATTTATACTTTATGACATTGAAGACAATATCGGTTTTAAGTTTGGGGTGGGAAAAACTTTGAATTTTTATTTTTCGTGTGTTTTTCAGTGTGTGTGTTTGTTTTTCGTTATTAGTTTATTATATAATAGAAAAAATAAAAAAAAATTGATACCAGAAAAATTAAAAAAAAAATTTGTTTTAGATTTTGTGCTTGTGTGGGTAAGATAGTCTTGCCGATAATGATGATTAGATTTGAGATTTGGTGTTATTTTATAAACTGTGGATATGATACATGCTAAATTGATTGAGCCTCAACATTGCAAAACTTGATATTTTATGTGCATTAGAATTAAGTCGGACATTGTAATGCTATGAGTTGATTCATATAATTGATAGGTTGATATAGTTGAACATAGATGCTTTACCCAAATCATAATAAATTAGTTATCTTTAGATCAAATTTATCACAGGTTGAGGGTTATTTTGCTATTGTAAGAAGATATGGATGTGAATAAGGATTCCATGTGTGAAAATTTTTATATGGATTGTCTTAAATTAATGGGTGAATATCTTAAGTTGAAGATCGGTTTGCTTGAATAGGTGTTTGATAAGGGGCATTGCACTGATCAAGACATAAATTTATTTTTTAAATATGAAAATTCTCTTCGAAATCTTCTTGACTTGGGTTATTAAGTTTGTAAGAGTGTTTAAAATCTGGTGCTATAAAGTCATTGACTTGATAGTTATTGGCCTAAAGCCTATTACATGTGCCAGTTAGAAAGTTTGAGAGAGAGAATGTAAAAAGAAAAAAACTTTTGAAAATTAGAAAAAGTAAGTGCAAAAGAAGAAGAAGAAGCACTAAATGCCTTAGTTAAGTTCTAACACTTGTTTGGGAAAATATGACTTTTAATGAAGGATAATTAGCCTAAATTGAATCTTAAAGGTCGAGTAATCAAATAATTGGCAAATCCTTGTTTATTGATATGTTGGCTTATAATTAGTATAATCCACTTCAACTAAAAAGGGTGATGATAGTAATAAAAAATTCAGCCTTAAATTACACACTGGGAAACAAGTGAAAAAAAGAACAAATTTGGGGGTGTGTGAATCATACGAGATGTGAAATGATATATTTGACCACAAAGGGTGGGGAATTGAAGCAACTTGTAAAGTCATGATTGTCTGCTTAGTTCTTAATACACACACGTCGATTTTATATTGGAATAGTACATATTGGTTTGGTATTGTGACTTTGAAACAATTTGTAGATTTAGCGATGCATCTAAAAATGGTTTAGGATGTGTTCTAATGCAGCACGAAAACATAGTTGCATATGCATCACATCAATTAAAATCTTATGAGAAGAATTATCCCACTTATGATTTGGATTTGGCAGCAATCGTATTCGCCATTTGGCGCTACTATTTTTATGGCAAAAAGTACGAAATATTCATAGATCAATAAAAGCTTAAAGTACTTCACTTAAGAGGATTTGAATATGCGATATCATATATGGTTGGAATTAGTCAAATTACGATGCACGATCAGCTTTATCTAGGAATAGCCAATGTAGTGACATATGCTTCGAGTAGAAAAGCACATGTTATGAAAGAAGAAGTCAAAAGAGCTTCAAAAAGAAATCTAGAACTTTAACCTTGAAATTCTAAATGCCGCATATGGAAGGTTAGCAACCTTATCGATTCAATCTACTGCGGTAATGGAACTGATTAAAGAGGGACATAATGCGATTTTTTCCCGAGAAGATATGCAAGAATTTAGCCAAAAGAAAGCCTATGGATTTTAACACGTCAAAACTTGAGGGATTTTCAAAAATATAGATATAGAAATCGATTATATGTACCAACAGTGACATAATTATGAAACAATATCTTAAAGAAAGAACATAGTACTCCTTATTTGACACATCATGAAGATTTTATATTGGTAGCCAAATATGAAGTGAGCCAAATTTGTAGCTAAATGCCCGATTTGTTTGCTTAAAGCTGAACATGAGAGACCAACAGGTACCATACGACCATTACCAATTCCAAAATGGAAATGGGAAAAGATAACCATAGATTTTGTAGTTGATTACCAAAGGTTAATAAAGGATTTGATGCTATTTGGGTAAAAGTGGATTGACCAATTAAATTAGCTCATTTTTTATCGATAAAGATAACGTTTAAGTGTATTTTATACACTTATTTGTGACCTAAAAGAACGATATTTAATAGTTCTTTTAACAAAATATATTTTAAATTGTTGTATATTATGTTTAATAGGTAAAAATCTATAGATGAAAAAAGAATTGAAGGAAGGAAGCAAAAAGTGACAAAAAATGGCAAAATTTAAAGTACAACGACTAACTTGCATTATATGAAAGAACTGAGGACTTGGAAGCAAGCATTAATTTAATTGAACATTGTATTTAATTGGGCTTGAACTTGGACTTAAAATTAGGCCCAAAAATTTGGTGGCTAGGTTATGTGTGTGTGTGTGTGCACGCATGCACGCACGGAAGGGAAACAGAAAAGAAACGAAAAGACAGAGAGCAATCATGACGGAACATGAAGAAAAAAGGAGAGCCTGAGGACTTTTCAATTAACAACCACAAGGGCGGCCGCTTTAATATATAAATATAGATTTCGGTAGGCGAAAAATTGAATATATACATGCGGTATCACGAGAGTGGAAGCGGGAACCGTTATATGCATGTGACCAAGATGGATTCTTGAGTATACAATCTTGAGTATACAGGTTTGCAAATAGAAACGGAGGAAACATGTTTGGTTTGAAATTTTGAAAAATTATTTTAGGATATTTTATGCATAAAATCCGATTATTCAATAAAATAGAATAATTTTACATTAATATATTATCAAGTAAGATACAAGTTTTAAAGTTGGTGAATCTTATAATACTTTTTATTGCTACAAAAGTAAAATAAAAACAAATAATAAATTGAGTTGACAAAACATAGAAAATAAAAAATTAATTACTTGGACTGAAGATTTTTATCTGCATTTATTTAAATATATATATTTATAAAAACTTTGTGTAAATAACCATTGACTAGCTTGAACTATTTTTTTTCTAGATTATTTTAAAATTTTACGTTTTTATAATTTTTTATTTTTTAGAAATCTTTTATAATTTTAATTTTTTAGAATTGATAAAAATTTTAAATTTTTTGAATATTACACACGCGCGCGCGTATACACACTCTTATTTTCAATGTTTTTGAGATTCGGAACTTAAATTATAAATAATCAAAACGTTAAAAGTTCATTTCGAAAATACATTTTCAATAATATCGGATCAAATAAATTTTTAAGTGATTTGCAAAATTGATTCGCTTCAAAATAGCAACCGTTCCCTTTACTTATTTGGAATTTTTTAAGTCAGAAGCCCATAAAGAAAGAGAAACATGCAATTAAACACTAAAAATGAGAGAGAATAACTTATTTGTCACAGAAATAAGCAGAGAGATGGGGTGGGAGTGGGATACGTAAATCTGTTTGATGTAAATTCACGTTACCATTTGTGGGTTTGCACATGAAAGAAAACCTCCCTTTCCCATTAATTGATTCTCTTCTCCCCAATTCACCATATTATACTCACACAACATCAAAGATCCCTCCACTCATTCTCTCTCAAGTCTCAACCCTCCAATATTAGTACTCTTTCTCTCTCTCTCTCTCTTCTCTCAATTCGATTTTTGTTCCAAATTTACCCCCCATAGTAAAGATTCCATTTTTAGGGTTTTTCATTGTCAAAATCAATTGGAAAGCCCCAATTTCACTTCAGATCAGAGGTCAATAATCTCCTCTTTATTAATTTCTTTGTGGATTTTCAACAAATTCTCATTCTCAATCTCAATTTATCAAAAAGAGCTGATTTTGACATTTTTATAGGGAATTTCGCTGCACAATTGCAATGCTTGTGCTGAAGATTGTGGATTGATTGGTATGTCTACTGTGATTTTCTTTTCCGTCCTTTTTGACAGTGTAATTTATTTTGGGCATTTTGCATGCGTGAATTACAAGAGGGTTCCTCTGCCGCATCGCAGTGGGTCCCGAGTGTCACAGTTTTCTCGTTTTTATAACTTTAAGAACAGTTTCTGTAATGCATGCGTAGGAATTTGGTTTACAATTTAAATGCATGCTGTTTGTTTATTCAGGTGTAAAAAATAGTAATAGTTTTTTTGGATGATTTGGGAGGATCAGTTTGCATAAAATGCACGTGGCACTTGTGCTGTAATTTCCCTAGTCTTTATGACTTTTTCTTAAACTGGCATCTTATATTAAAATTTATCTGTCGTGGAGAGTGTTGTTTGGTTGGAACTGGATGGAATTTTATGGGTAAGACACCTCACGATAGCGGCACAATGTGATGAAGATTGGGGATTTGCATGTAGCTGAGTGACATGCTTGGAATGTATTAAATTGGATATGCATGTTTGGTGGAGACGTCTCGGTGGACGACTTGAGTTTCATAATCCATTTATTTAATTGATGGTGAAAGATACGGTGAAAGATACGGGTTCAGGTGACAAAGGAAATAGATTGAAAGGATTACACTTTCTTCAGTTTTTTTCCTTTTCATTTTTTGCTCAACCTTCATTTGGAGTATCCTGGTTGTTGATGAACTGAATTTGAGATTGTGAATGTGAAAGGGTTGGATGACCAAATTTCATTTTGGAACTTTGTCATTTGAAGTGATATTTGAAAGTTATGTGTTAGAGTCATGAGTATCATCAATGTGGGAAATCATCTTCTAAATATTGATAAATCAAATAGTTTGGATACAAGAAAACAACCTACCACTTATAGTATATTATAAGCTCCATTAAGATATTGATAATAATATAGAGCTTAAATGTCTCGAATTAAACCAATATTATGCTAGGAGGGCTTGTGTTTCTACCTTATGTGATTGGCTGGAAAGGCTTCACCATAAACAAAGTGTGCAATATAATTAATTAAACATAACAGACTATGCACGTAGAGAAGTTTATACAAGTAACCCGGTAATATCACGACGTCCTGTTTATCAATTGAGCTAGGTTAATATCAACTACTATTAAACTTTAACAGTGCTACGAACTTTGAATGCTACCATATAATAAAACTTCATTATAGCTTATAATATCTCATGGTATGGAAAGATTTATGTTACCAATATCTTTTGAAAACAAGGCGATTTTTCAGTGACAAATCAAGCAAATAAAAAGAGAAATAAAGATACGTTACTTCGCCGAAAGATATATAAATAAAAAGCTAGAAAAAAAGATTATGAAATAAATGAAAATAAGAAAGGAAATAGAAAGTGTACAAAAAGAGAACGTCACATATTTGTCACTTTTTAACCTTAGAAGCCAGAAAAACAGCGCTTAAACCCAAAATGAAAAGAGAAGGTGTAAACAATCACGTAAACTATGGGAAGAGGTGTACACAGTTACGTAATGTTTGTTTTAATTTCACCTTTCAATTTGTTGTTTTGCACATGAAAGAAGACTCCTTTTCAATTAAATGATCCTCTCCTCTCCATTACACCACATTATATTCACAGAGCTTCAGAGATCCCCCCCACTCATTCTGTCACTTCAGTCTCCAATTTTAAAGTTCTCTCTCTCTCTCTCTCTCTCTCTCTCTCTCAATTCTGTTAAAATCATTCTAGTTTCAAATTTAGCCCCATAAAGATTTAGTGAAGATTACTTTTTTTGGGTTTTTCATTGTCAAAATTCATATGAAAGCCCCAACTCTACTTCCAATTAGATCTCAATATTCTCCCTCTTCATCATATACGTTGTGGGTTTTCAACAAATATTCAATTCATTAAAAAGTAGCTGATTTTGGTATTTCTGCAGGAAATCTGCTGCAAAATTGCAATGCTCTTGCTGAAGACTGTGGATTGAGTGGTATATCTACCATAGTTTTTGGTTCTGTCCTTGTGTGACAGTAAAATTTATTTTGGTTTTGATTGCGTGAATTATGGCGTTATGGTTTTCTTTGTTTATAACTATAAGAACAGTTACTGTAATGCATCCCTAGAAATTTAGTTACAATTTAAAATACAGATTATTTATTGACGTGAAACAAGAGTAGTAGCTTATTTTTTTGCATGGATTTGGAGGATAAAAAATATAATTAAAATTGAATTAATATTGACAGGAGACATGTTTGGGCCTGGCAGTTCAGATTCTCAGCTGAACAATAGTGGGACAGTTTTTGTACCAACGCGGTTTGTGTGGCCGTATGGGGGAAGGAGGGTTCTGCTGAGTGGCTCTTTCACCAGGTGACCAATTTGTTAATATGATTAATTTGAGGGAAATCCTCACCCATAGTTCAAATGTTACCACTTGTCGCACTTGGGTCCCTATCCTTTTATGTTGCATTTTTAAGTCCCAAAATGACTTTTTGGTGCACGCAAGGACTAATGGACAGTTCCTGTCATATATTCACTTAAAAACATGGCACGCAACCCCTTCTTTCAATGATATTTCTATCTACCATAACCTAAGCTCCCCATTCTTTCAAGCGACTATTTGATGAGAATTTAAACGATTTTGGTCTGATTGTCCTTGCGTACACCGAAAAAGACAATTTGGGGACCGAAATGCAACCAACAAATGAAAGGGAATCAATGTGCTACAAGTTATAATGTTTGGGGACTGGGTGAGAATTTCCCTAAATTTGAGTAGAATTTACTTTTAATTGATTTCATCACTTTGCATATAGTTTATTTAGCAAAGAATGTGATTCTGGGTTTGCCATGTTTCGGGATTGTGCAGATGGCTAGATCACATTCCCATGTCACCAATGGAGGGTTCCCCAACTATTTTTCAGGTTATCTACAACTTGACTCCGGGATATCACCAGGTAATTCAATCGACTGCAATTTAGTTTTCTTTGTTTTAAGATGTTCTATGCTATCTGCTAATTTTCAGTCTTTGAAATAATCTATACTGCTAATTTTAATGACTGTGCTCAAAGGTTAGATTATATAATAAAAAAAGAATATGTTAGGCAAAAGCCACATTTAAGCACAGCCTAACACGCTAAATGTAAATTAATCGCAAAAGTATAATCAATAAAAATGAGGTTGTTTTGTGGCTTGGTCAAAGGAGGTGAGTAGCACCATGGGTATAATGGGAATGGCCATCCTGAAAGAACCAATTCATACTAAAATTGGAACTTGAGCCCTTTATGAGTGTGTTTGATAGATATTAATTAGAAATAATGTATTTTGGAATAGTAGATTGATAGAGAATGTGTGGTTGAAAAATAAGGAAAAGTTATTGATGTGATAGAAAATATTATTTTATTAAAGAATGTGTGGCTGAAAATGAGTAAAAGAATGAGAATGAGAATTTTAATGAGAATCAAACGGGGGCTATATATTAGAGTAGAAATGTAATGTATTTGTATTTGTATATGTAATATGAGATAATTAATACCGAAGTAAATGATTTAGATTGTCACACATTCACACATAATTATGGGCTTTCTAACAAGTTTGATAAAATTGATCAACATAATATACGTATAATTTGGACTAAGAAGATGAAATTACAGTTTTCCATTCAAATAAGTCTGTGTTTGCTATCTGAATCCGGGAAGCATTTGCACCTAAAAGAGGTGGAGCTTCTATCAAGTTAGAACTTGAACTCTTGACACATTCATGGTATGTGTCAAATCACATTAATTGTGGAAAAAAGAGCATCATTTTTTAATTATTTGGAATTTCTAGATGTGATCTTTCACTGTCAGGTCAGAACTTGTTGAACTCTTGACATGTTCATGAGGCATGTCAAAACACATTAATTGCGAGAAA